>CALSBZ010005395.1:34928-46235 GCA_943591055.1 Gobionotothen gibberifrons
ACACACACACACACACACACACACACACACACACACACACACACACACACACACACACACACACACACACACACACACACACACACACACAGAAATGCAATAATGACCATGGAAGCACAATGTGCAGCCAGCTCACTCATTTCAGGTTGGCACAAGAATAGCAGCATATAATTATCCGTGAGTTACGTAGAATCAAACCCAAGGCTAACGCACCCCATCAAAACCACCAACAAAGGTAAAGAAATATAGAAAATATTAAAAGAACCCCGATCAAACCAGGCAATCTAACACTTGAACCTGTTCAATCAATTTCACTGCTGATCATTTTAGTCAAGCAATCAAACTAATGAGAGCAAAGAGGAGAAATTAAACATGCAGTAATTACAGGCGAACATCAGAACCTTCTGCTACGCACCCCGGGCACAGGAAGTGACACGTGAGAGAGCAGCACTCGTTAATTACTATTGACCCTCCACCGCCGTCCCAACAGGCGTCAGCCGCAGTCGCTCACCATGCTAAAATAATTAATGCTGCCGCCGTCATCCCCGGTCCCTGTAGCCATGGCGATGAGAAGATTTCCCCCCCCGGGTATCCCCCCCCGGTTGGTGAGTGTGTGTGTGTGTGTGTGTGTGTGTGTGTGTGTGTGATAGGATATACATTTCAGTAGTGTAGTCTTTAAGCTGCAGGTGGAACGGTTCAATAAGGATATGTCTTTCGAATGATACATCCTGTGACTTGTATCAAGTAAGATTCAACCTTAATCAACAAAATACAAATAAAGTTTAATAAAGTCAAACCTCGGACATTGGAGAAATCAATGGCTTTGGTTTCCAAGAGTATTTTTGCCTTTTGTAAGTCAAACAACTGATCCACAAAACTCAAAGCAGAGAAACATGATTGGTTTGATGAGTTACTATAGGATTTATATGGATGAATACGACAGCCACAATCTAAACCAGAGTAAAAAGCTAGTAGACAAAAACTAAATATATTAAATGAAGCTTTCTGTTTTTATATAATCACCATAAAACCTGAAAACTGAAGGTGTCTCAACCTTCAGTCATTGAATTTGTTGAACATCAACACATGTGTTTGTGCACAGTAAACCCTAAGTGCCACTCAGCACCATTACGTTCAGAGCTGATGTGTTTTTCTTTTATAAGAGGCTGCAGTTACTGTGAAGGTCCTGAAGCAGATATCACTGTTGAATAACAGGCAGCTGATCAAATCTGAGTTACAGTCAAGATGAAAAATAGATATGACAGATCCCTTTACTTTGCACTGTATGACTACAAGTCATTTTGTAATCACGTAAAAAGGAAAAATGTTTCGGGGCATTTAGTATTTAACTACTCTTTCATTTTTTATTTCCTTCAGTCTTAACCTTAAACAGAGTCAAAACGTCTGTTTAATCTATGTGCATTCCTTCAGCTTCTGTGTCAGTAATGCACCCTAGTGTTCTTGTAGAATATGTCATTCAGAAACCATAGCTGTAAATTAGCCGTTGTAACATCCTAACATCTTTTGTTTTCAGACTCCACAAGATTTTAAAACTTGCTGCAAAGATTTTCTACCATTTAGTTATGAGAGCATCAGTGAGGACCAATGCTGAGTGACTACATTTGGGCCACAGTTAGTGCTCCAGTTCAACCAAACATGTTGGATGGGTGGAGGTCAGGGCTCTGTGCAGACCAATGCTTTTCCTCAACAAAAATATGTATTTATGAACTTGGCTATGGGCATGCGGGCATTGACAATTTGAAAAATGAGAGGGAGAAAAACCTAACTGTGAAGTTGAAAGCACATTGTAATCGAAACTCGTTTGTATTGTGTTTAGATACAGTAACTCAACTGGAAGTGCAAACAACAGAAACAGTGTCCTACAAAATGTACACAGCATGTCCTACAGTCCAACATATTGATTTGGACAGAAAGGTATTGTGACATTTAGAGCTGCTTTACTTTCATGTGCAGCACTTGTTCTGCCTGTGATCATCTAGCTCTGTTTCAGGTCACATTGATTTTTGTTTCTGTTCTCCACAGTAATCTCCTACACTCCCCGCATGTCTGTGCCATCCTTTTCCTCTTCTGTCCTATCTGTCAACTGTGTTGGCCTTTATGGAATCGCAATGAATATAAAAGCAAACAATGTGTGACTTGAAATGCACTTGAAAAGGATTACTGAACACTTGACATTTCTACGTGTGTGTGTGTGGATCAGAGGGTGTCCTGGTGGTCCTCTGTTTCCTGTTGGACCCTCTAATCCTTTTAAATCAGCTTTGTTAATCCCACTTTCTTCTCACAGCTGCTGTGGCTTCATGCAGGCATACAAGAATCCCTGCTACTGTGCACAGAGCTGCATTTTCTGCCCGCTTCAAAGGAACACAGCATTCTTGGTAATTTACTTGTTTGCTAGCTTGCAGGATTAAGATTAGAGTATTGATATCTGTTTCCTTTGCATCCAGTACAGAGATAGGTTCAGAAATACTAAATCCATTAACATTAGGCGAGAGGTTCACCATGGAGTCAAGAAGGGATCATGATCATGTTATTCCGATGTTGGGGGAAATGTCATATGGAAAACGCGTTTGTTGCCTAAATGTACCTTGAATGTCTTTAAAAATGCATAAGGTCGACGTGTAGAACATTCCTAAATGTGAAAACAATGATTAGCTAAACAAAGATGTTACAGAGCTAGAGATAAAAGGAAGGATGCTAGATACAAAAGCAGCACCACTACTCCCCTGCATTACCACTGGGATTTGTTTTGCAATTTTGCCCTTTTTCTCCTTCACCTAATCTCTCTCAAATATTCTCTTTAACTCTCCCACAACTCCCCTTCCCAAAGACCTGTTTATAGAGGCAGCCTTTGAACCCCGACAGTCTTTATAGTTCAGAGGCTGTGAGGTTGCAGCTGCTAATGTCAATGCTAATGACTCTTCCCAAACCTGGTGAGCGCTCAAAACTCCTCTGCACTGCCAGCTCTCAGAGGCCGAGGTGCCAACAGACCTGGATTTTAGTTTTAGAGAAGTTACATGGGTTGAAGGTTTTGGGGGGCTCTATGAATGTATTCATAAACAACAAAGATGAATGACACAATCAGCCCTTAGTCGCTATGCTTTCGAGTTTCTGCAGAAGTGACTAGAGAGGCTGCATTCTTCAGCTAGCATGTCAAAACCAAATTAGCATCTGGAAGCCCCAGGGACACAAACACTGGGAAGCCCCTGTTTCCCCGCTAAAGAAAACCTCAGTAGTGACACAAAGCTGCAGGGAGAAAGGGAGACAGAGCATAATGAGGACTGCTCTTATACAGAGTGTCTGCAGCTGTTTCTTCCTTCAGGCTCCTCCTCTTCCTTCAAAGGATGCCCTCTGTCCTGAAGAGGGCTGAAGGTCAGCTGAACCTGCACGTCCTCCCAAATTCAACAGTACATAAAGAATTCAACAGCATCGTCATTAAGCTTTCTGAAAAGAATCACATGAGGCTGAGGGTGGAGCGATCATGTCAGGGTGGGGCACAAAGGAGAGGTAGGTTTAGAGTAGATGTCACCAATGTGGTCCGAGTAGCAAAAAAAGTAGAAGAAATCAGAGTTGTTCACGGTTCCCCTAATTACATACTGTAGCTGCCAGCCCTTTCACACTGCAGACATTCAAGGTAGTCCTTCGCCAAGATCGTGGTGTGATTTATTTTGTTGTTTTTTTCCAATTCTGGGAACAATACGCTTTAGGGCTATCAGATGTCACATTGGTTGATATTTGTTTTTGTATTCTGCACAATGAAAGGTCAACTACATTCAACGTCAAAGTTAAAGATGATTGAACTTTGAGTAAAGTGGCCAAGTATAACGTTTGAGTGGTGCAAAATGCCCCCACTGCCTTAATGTTCAACGTTGCTACTTTCTGCATTGGAAAGCAAATACAAGTGCAAGCACATGTCATATCTGATCACGTGTTGAGGGCAGAGACACAACCCAATACTTGCTGAATGCCTTGATAGCCATCATTGGTTTAAGGATAATAATAATAATAATAATAATAATAATAGATTTAATTTGTTAGCGTTTTTACAGGTGCTCAAAGACGCTTATATACATACAGGCCTTACCTGAACTACTGATCTCCTGAAGCATCATCTCTGGGGTCATTTTGGGTGGTTGTGCTGGCCCGGCATCCTCCGTTTACTGAGCTCTGCAATGGTTTCAGTCCATGGCTTAACAATCAAATACAAACTTAAAGACTAATCTAAAATGATTCATGGGTGATGGCTCTCATTCACAGACTTCATTTACCCACCCAGCTCCTATTAGATTAGACCCACCTTCTGGATGTTTGACAAACATCAATGACAAATGAGAACCGTTGAACGATTTCTGATTGCTACTACATAAATATGAAAGTATCCGAAAAGGCGAATGACTTATGTCAGCCTGAGTCCATCTTCCAACTCTCAAATCTACTGTTCTGAACTGAAGGTAACTATTCATGCTATACAGCTTCCATTTAGCCCAAAGTACTGCTAACATGCTTCTTTGGTGGTTAGTGAGGCGTTAGATTGTCTTCCAGTTGAACAAAAACACTGTATTTGTGTAATTGCTTGAGATAATCGTTTTGATATTGCAGCTATACTGTAGCCTAATTGCACACTAATGACATTGCGGCATTGTGATTAGATAAAGGAGTCTTATATTAAATACAGACATTTTTTGTATCACTCTCAACAGTTTCATAATCCATGTGTCTTCACATTAAGCAAACAGGTAAGTGACACATTATCATTGATCATTTACTCATTTACTTCTCTGAAGGAAAATAATAATCACTTCTCTGTCCATGGAGTTTTCCATTCAAACTTTTATCATCAGTTTCAAATGCTGTGTTACTGGTGTCTATGGGTTCTTGTTTTGAATTCAACTAAACAACCCTGGCGCATTTCAGACTCAAATGTATCTTCAGTCAATTTATGCCGAGATTTAACCTAGTTTTCTATTCCCCTGTTAACTCTACTGTTCTTCACAATTAGCGTCCAATACTAACTGGCTCTTAGTAAGCAATTAGCGTCCTCTTCCACAATAAAACACTTTTGTAATACCTCCCTCCCATCTGAAAAATACATAACACATCAAAGCGATTCAATTATATGCCCACAAAACACAAAACAGAGATTATAATATTAAACGAATGAAGATGCAATAAGCGGCTGAGCTCAGATGAGTTCATTATAAACAAGCTGGAGTTACAAGGAATATCTGCCAAGTGAAAACAGTATCAATGCTTCTCAATGAAACACATTTGATGTATTCTTAAGGTTTAACAAATCAGTTTTAATTCTTATCCTCATCAAATATTCGTAGAGCTGTATTTTCAATATTTTGAGCAAGTGCTTGCTAAGTCATTTTCTTTCTTGCCATTGTGGGTGCATTGCATCACTCCTTTTCACTTGACCATCTACAAATAAACAGAATTAAGTGAAACTATCAGAAATAATTTGTATTGCATCGCTTTCATGCATCTGCACGTTAATGGGAGCATGCGCGATACAGACGAAACAGATGACAACTTATATATGCATTGGTCTTAATCTCTATTGGCCAGAAACAAGAATGTACGTATGTCTCTATTTTGGCTTAATATAGCACCACAGATGGACCTGAACTCCAGATTATAGTTTCTGAATAAGGATTTTATCATATATGGCAAGCTTTTATTAGCTCTTATGGAAGGATGGGTTGTTTGTTTTGCAATGGTTCTTCCAGGAAAAATAGTCAGAGTGAGACGTTTTTACATTCAGATGAGAGAGAAAGAAGAGACACTTGTTCACTGCTAATATAGCCCACAGGCCATGTATTTTTCAGACAGCGCGGGCTCGTGCCCCGCTCATTAACAGCTCTCACCCAGCCAGAGAGACATGATATTAACATGGAAAAGAAAAGTTATTGGTTATTACAGTGTTTGAAGGCTGGTTAACTAAGAGTAAAATGTCAACAGATTCTCAGCCTAGGGGCGGACAACCCAGTTCAAAAGCCACCATCTTTTTATCCTCCAGTGCAAAACTCAAACACAGAAACACTTGGCAGTTGCATAGCAATTAGAGCAAGGATGAATCAATACCTCCTAGGATGTGACACAGTGAAAAGGTCTCCTTTCACAAAAGCAATGCAGTATTAAGCTCGGTAAGATGATGGAACTCTGGCTTGGTTATCATGCTTCAGGCAATCGAGACGATCAGTGTCAATGCACTTTTTAGACGGATGCACTGTACTGTATGTTTCATGCAACTGACTGGGGTTTAGGTCCGGCATTAAAACACTGATTTTTAAAGTATTGAACAATCACAAACTTTAACAATGTCATCTTTGTCTCACCTTAATGAGCTCTTAACTTTAATATTGTTGCAATGTGCATATGATCAATGAAAAGAACCAACATTCAAATCAATAATTGAGCGTTTTTTGGGGCACCCCATACTTTTTCAGTATCGTTCAGTGTTTTGGTTGTGATGTTTATATTTTGGAGGGGTGTTCAAAACATAATCGACTTTTAAATTGGTTTAATGGAGAAAATGAAATGCTTGAAGGTACAATTTCCAAAAAGGCTTTAACTTTGAAAATACTCAGGACTGTCACAACAGTTTGTTCAGTCCTGTTTGTAATTGCCCTTTCTACCTTTTGTTAGTCTGTCCTCCCAACCATTTCCCTAGGTCCTTTCATCTCTATTATACTTTACTGCCATTCTCCACCAGTGCAGTAAATGCACCTGAAGTCACCTCCTCCTGTCCACCTGTGTCTTATTTCTCTCAGAGCCCCAGCTTTTTCTCCCCAGTAAGAATAGAATAGAATCGGAGGGATGAAACCCTCTTTAATGGTCACACATGCAGAGCACACAGCACACACAGTGACATTTGGCCTCTGCATTTAACCCATCCTAGTACCAGGAGTCTAGTACTAGGAGCAGTGGGCAGCTATTGTACAGCGCCCGGGGTACAGTAAGTACAGTAAGTTGCTGGATGGTCTCTGTTGCTTTGTGCCTTGCTTTTGAGCCATCTGTACCTGAACCTGTATCTCTTCCTGAACTCTTATCCATGCATGCCTGCCTTTCTGTGAGCACGTGTCTCTTCTTCTTCTTCTTCAATAAATCACCAACATGTTCATGCACACCTCCAATGTATGTATTTTGGTTTATACCCTGTTGCCAATCTTTGACCTGCCTGAGAAACCACATCAAACTGTAGATAAATTGTAACAAAAATGTTGAGTGATTTATTCTTGTTTACCTTTGGTTGATAAGTCTGAGAAACGTTGAAGTTCAAACATCAGTGACTAACCAATTGATTTGTATAAAGTTTTCAGTGCAGCTATTCTTTATCGTTCTCTGTATTGTCTACTTTCCTTTTTCCAGCAGTTACTAAGGTGATGCTGAAAACTCAATGCACCTGAGGTAAACTCTGAGTTTCCATACTGCTTTTATTGCCAAAGGTTTGCATAAATGTGTCAATCCGAGTGAAATAGCTGCTTTTATCTTGTTCTCTGTGCCACAGCCTCATTATGTGTTTTCTGCAAAATGTGCGACAGATTGTCAGTTAATGTGACTGAAAGCGTTGACAATAAATTGGGGTTTGCAATGGAAGGGCATATATTTCATATTTTTTCACTGACTTTTTTGAACCACATTTAATAATAATAATAATAATAATACATTTGATTTATATAGCACACTTTAAAGACAAACGTCATCTCAAGGTGCTTCACAAAGCTATAAGGAAACATAAGTAAGAAGATATCTAAAGGAGCATATTGGATAAAATATGGCAATATAAAAAATAAAAATAAAAGGTTAAGAGCATGAAAGGTTTAAAAATAAATAAATAAATAAAGTAAAGGACAGTCGGTAAAATGCGGTGTGGAACAGGTGGGTCTTGAGGCATTTCCTAAAAACTGAGAGTGATGCCGAGGTCCGTATGTTCTCTGGAAGCTGATTCCACAGACGTGGACCCAGGGAGGAGAAAGCACGGTTTCCCATGGTGACCGGTTTTGTCCGCGGAACAGCCAAGAGATTGGAGCTGTCTGACCTGAGTGTGCGTGAGTTATGGGAATGTTTTCTGGTTAGCAGTTCCTGTAGGTAGGTGAGGCCAGTTTGGTTGATGGCGTTGAAGACCATTATGAGGACTTTATAGTTGATCCGGTGTGTTACAGGGAGCCAGTGGAGTGAGTGAAGGATGGGGGTGATGTGCTCTGATTTGCGTGTTTTTGTGAGTATCCGGGCGGCACAGTTTTGTACATATTGTAGTCTCTGAGTGGTTTTTGCTGGAATGCCTGCAAGCAGAGAATTGCAGTAGTCAATGTGGGAGGTGATGAAGGCATGGACCAGTTTTTCTGCATCCGGTTTGGTGAGGGAGTGTCGCATTTTGGAGATGTTTCTCAGGTGGTAGTATGAGGCTTGGCAGACCGTCTTTATGTGTGCTTGGAATGAAAGGGATGTGTCCAGTTTCACACCAAGGCTCGTTACAAGTGGGGAGAGGGGAATGGAGTGGCCATTGATGCTGATATGAGGGATATCGTTTGTGTTTGATGTGGGGAAGTTTGGAAATAAATCTGTGTGTCATCAGCATATGTGTGGAAGCTAATGTTATGGCTCCTCAGTATTTGTCCCAGGGGCAACATGTAAATTAAAAAGAGCAGTTGCCCAAGGACTGACCCTTGGGGTACACCAGAGTGTATGTCGGAGGTGCTTTTTCCAAGACGGACATATTCCTCTCTTCCTGTGAGGTACGAGTGGAAAAAGTCCAGAGCCTTGCCAGCGATTCCCACCTCCTGGAGTCGCCAACACATGATGCGATGGTCAACAGTGTCAAATGCTGCACTTAAGTCCAGCAAGATGAGTAGGCTTGGGGAACCAGAGTCAGCCGCCATCAGCAGGCCATTTAGAACCCTGACCAGAGCTGTTTCAGTGCTGTGAGCTGGTCTGAAACCAGACTGGAATGTTTCATAGAGCTCATGAGTATGGAGATGTTTGTGAAGCTGAAGGGCAACAACTTTTTTCAGAACTTTTGCTAGAAAAGGCAGGTTTGAGATGGGGCGGTAGTTTGTGAGTACCTCAGGATCCAGATTGTGCTTCTTCAGGACAGGTTTGATGGCTGCCAGCTTGAGGGAGGGGGGGACCTGACCACTCAACAAGGATTTGTTAATTATGATGGTGGCAGTTGGAATAATGGATGGAGAGCAGGTTTTCAGTAGGGAGGTGGGGATAGGATCAAGGGCGCAGCTAGATGAGGTCATAGCTGAGATGATTTTTGAAAGCTCAGCTTGCGTGACCTCCGTGAAGCAGTTTAGGGTTGGTGCATTTGATGGAGCAAGTACAGGATGTTGTGGAGGGACAGGTTGGTTTGAGGAGGCTTTGGCGATGTTAAGCCTGATGTTTTAAAAACTTCCAGAAAGCGGTTGCAGTCATCAGTTGTAGGAGTGGTTGATGAGGGATCACTAGGCTTGAGAAACCGATGTATTGTGGAGAATAGGTGCTTGGGTTTGTTACGAGTCTTATATAAAAACATGTTTCCTTTGTTGATCATGTGACTCCTCAGCCCTCACAGTACAACATGTGACAGACACTGTGGTTAATGTGGGAATGGGAAAGCTATACATTTTTGTTTTCTTTTGTTTTATCTTTTATAAAAACAGGAAATCAAACTTTCTATGACTTTATAACAAAACTGACATAAACAGACAAATGCATACAGACATGGTCACTGAATTGCTCAGTTTGAAGGGTCTCCATGTATAGATAGTGTTGTGATCTGATTGAGAGATTCTTTTAATGTAAAAGAGTCAAAGTAATGCCTTATTAGGGTTAGGGGTTTGCTTGTGATTGAGTATTTTTGCATTGTGATGTAGCTCATTTTAGTTGGGTGAACACTTGTGTAGCCTCTGCAAACAGCTTTCATAAACAGCTGAGAAGAACAGCAAAGGTCTGAAAATAATGATCACCCTCTCAATACAGGCCACATTAGCATCATAATAACCCTTAGGACATGTGTACTGTATGTGTGTGTGTGTGTGTGTGTGTGTGTGAGCCAGGGTTGGAGGTGAAAAGGGTCAAACTCCTTATCTCCTCCCTTTCTCTCTCTCTCTCTGTCCTTTCCCCATCTATATCTCTCCATCTTCTAGACAGATCCAGATCTAGCATCTAGTATCTATCTCCCGGCAAAAATGTAAAATACAATTTGCCTAGTGACCAGAAAACATCTTAATAACAAGGTGAGACAATACACAACCCTGTTAGCCTTGTATTAGCTTGAATGTAGCTTGGTTGATAAGTTTAGCATGCGATCAAACAGAATATAGTTGAAATGTTTGTGGTGCTTTCCTTATGATTTGTGCTGTGTGTAGAACTGACAATATTCCTGTCTTGCTTTAGGGTAAACATTAAAACAAACATAACATGAAAAACAACAGTTAAGGATAAATAATTGAGTCTGTGGTTTATTTAGAATGTTTTCTTTCCTCCAATTCTCCCTCCTCGTATTCCTTCTTGTACTTTAAAAGTTATTTACCATTTTATACCCTAATTCACATTGGGTTACATTGAATTCTTTTTAGAACCTGAAATGTTGTGCAAATGTCTTTTGCCACTTAGATATTTTGTAATTTCCCTCTTTAACATTTCAAAATGTTCTGTTCCTCCAGTACAGTTCCTGAGATGTCCTCACACCACGTTGTTGATGATTTAAGTCAAGCAGCATGACAACTTGTATATGCGTTGGATCATTAAAAGTCAGGTAAAGTTTAAGAGACTCCATTTATTTTATTTAATGTCACTGAGTGATTCCCATCGACTCCAAATAAATGATATTTGCTAAGTTTTAAGTCAGGATACAGCTTGAAAACGTCCTGCAAAGAGTTGCAATTTATATGCATAAATAATAACAGCAAAGCTCCCATAAAATGTTTTCCATTGTTTTAGAAATTGTATTCATGCATCTTCCCCAACCAATCTGGGTATTCTTAAAAAAACAAAAAAACAAAACAACGAGAGTCTGAATATGTCTCAGTTGCTGAACCTTCTCCCGTTTTGGTTTTGAGTGATTACACCATCCCTCTCTATCGAATACAGTCTCATACATTCATAGACACAGACACACACTCACTCACACACACATAGTCAGCAGGGGATGTCAGTGTCTCTGTAATAGTGTGATGAACTGTCCTTGTGTGTCTGACAGCTTCCTTGCTGTCAGTAAATACAGGATTTATGGAGTACAGTAACTGGCCTGAGGCACTGCAGTATACAGTATATATTTGTGTGTGTGTGTGTGTGTGT
>CALSBZ010005395.1:78423-92023 GCA_943591055.1 Gobionotothen gibberifrons
CCCCCCCCCCCCCCCCCCCCCCCCCCCCCCCCCCCCCGCCCACCTCCAACAATCCTCAGCATCAGTCCAGCCCCCGCCAGGAGACACACAGACCTTTCTATTTTAGATTTCTAGTCCAAGTGAAAACAATGGTTCATTGTGCCGTCAGAAACACCAACAGAGGCTGAGTTTACTGTATCAAAGAGAGCCGATATCCATGATGATGAATAATCTATATAACACATACAGTACAGAGGCGATGTATTACTCCATTGAGCCGGGAAAGTACAAGGACTGGAATAGTTTAGATAGAAGAAATAAAGATTTATAACTCGACATTCATCTCCATAAATATGTTTCTTGTGTTGTGCGCGCAGCAACAGAACAAATCATTCCAGATAAAAATGTAATCTCGCGAAACCCTAAATTCAGGGCAAGAACTGCTTCAACTATATATCATAGTACTCCTCGGGGTGACCTTTACATCCTCAGAGTATCTTGTAGCTGTGTCAGCCAGATGGCCAAGTTACCCAGATGTACATATATGGTCCACTTTTAAAGGAAAAATAGTTGACATTTGTGAGATATAAGTTATATAGTTTTTTTGTAAGTTAGTGTTTTAGTTAAATGTATATTCTGAACCACTGATTGGGAACAAAAACTAGTTTTAATAACGATTAGCTTGAGATTTACATCTGTATCCACATTATACAACAACATTAAATGAGAACTTTCATTTCCTTTAGGATTTGTATCTGATTAAACCATGTTTGTTCTGTTGGGTTTGCAATAGCCCTGGGACTGTTCTTTAGTCGATTCTGCAGATAAATGTACTTTAAAATATCGCAATGAATGATCAAAGACTTGCAGCTCCGGTAAAATAAAGCTGTTTAAGTTATTCTGCAGATATCCTGATGTCTGATTATCTCCATTATTGGTTTATAGATGCATTAGCAGTGACTGATCTAATTTAAACAGAGATATAATAACCTCCTTTAGCACGCTTGACTAGATATTGTATTACACACAACAATTACTCAAAGGAATATGAATGCTAACACATCAAAGCAGCAATCTGGACAAAAAGCACACCCGGAGGCTTTCCTCACAGCACTATCCGCTCTGTAAAGACATTGTTACTTGGCGTCATCTCTGCTTCTGTACATGTTTGCTTCTCATTTTCAAGTTTCCTTATGAAGCAGTGTAACCCCCCCAAAGAGATATCTTAGATGTGTATTCATATGCAAACTAGCATCCTTAGGAAAAAAGACATTCTTTTAAAGGGAAGAAGAAAGGGACTAAAGGAGGGAGAGGGTAGTTCATCTTATCACCACTCAACAGATGTTCAGACCAAATGTGTTGGTTTGTCTGTCTCGTCACTGAGGCTGAGCAGAAGCAAAGCTCCAGCGCTGGCTGCTCTGAATGAACCAAGTCATCCAGCTGCTGCTGCTAAGGAAAAATACAACATTTCTATACTGGCTCTAATTTGCTCTGATGTGGAAGGAGCCAAAGGATCAGGATGAGAACCCTCAGCTGCCAAAAGCCTTTGGCCACACAGAAGAAAATTAATTCAATTTCAAGCAGATACAGTGAAGGCAGTATGCTGCAGGATAGTGCTCGAGCCAGGTAGCTTGAAAAAATTGCTGAGTGGACATTTACAGAGCTGTGGACTGGGCCTGCTGTCTTTTTCCCTCAAAACAAAGCATCACAAAAACTCAGACGGGATTGCTATGAACTCTTCAGTGCTTTTACTCTGTTATAGGGTTGACTCTCTTCCTGGTATTCATTTTAAACTGAAATGTAATTTAAAACCGAGAAAATCATGATCATTTAAGTTTTGGATGCTCGTTCATTTTTGAGATTATTCGGTAATATAATGACAGTTATCTTGAAGAGTATACTGTGTCTCAGAGCTGGAACAACTACACTTTTAATGTGACTGATTCACTATGCTTCAGAGTGCTACCTTGTGTAGCCGCAGAGCAGTGACATTCATATGTTGAGGTCATTTAGTTGTTTCTATCTCCGAAGTAGCACTGCTGTCGGAAATGTGGTTTGTAAAATCACGTCAATTATTTTCCCAAAGTGTTCAATGGTGCTCTGCACTGTGAATAATCCTGTTGGCCACTTGTTGAGCCAGCTGCATATTTTTGTTGACAGCTTTTGCCAGACAACTGGAATCTAAGCTTTGATCAGGAAAAGTCACAGGAAGAATCATGCAGCTGCACTCTGTATCCGGTTTAATTAGTTTAGTAATGGCATTTCAAGGTCAGACTTTACGTATGACAGTTGGTCGTGTTAATGAGGTTTGGAGAAGATGTCTTTTCAGTTCATAAACTAGTGTTCATTATGGGAACACTCAAGTGTATCCACACATAAAACAAATCCAACAGGTATTTCTTCAGGGAATAGGAAGCAGATGATGGTTTAGAAATGTTTTATGCAATTTAATTCAACCCTCTTTATGGGAACATCGGCCAGCATCTTCATTGAAGGATACAATTATATCAAGGAAAAATGTTGGAGATTGGATTTAACCATGTATTTAACTACAGCTTATAGATATATAGTTGTGCATGTGTTTAATGATTAATTATGTGAATATAACTAAATGATATCTGATTTCCCACCATCTGGTTTGCATCTGTTCTCTTTGTAAAACCTTCTTAACTATCACATAGTAGCTCACATTGTAGCATTTAATAAGGCTGATTCGCAGTTAACATTTTATATCAAACAGCTGTTGTTGTGTCTATTTTTATTATGATCAGCTATAACAGATACATGTCTTACTTTCCCTGTGTGTGAGAGGGAGGACTGGTATCCGAAAAAGACAAGTGTTGCAGATGTGAGTGATCAAAGCTGGATCTGGATCTAACAAACAGTTCTGTGTACCTCAAAGGTCTCTTAGTAGTTCAAGAGGAGGGCAGGAATTACGGGAGACATAAAAAGTTTGGAGAGGAAAGGTGTAGCCTCTAGGTCAGAAAAGTAGGTTAGTGAACTTAAGGATTCTGGCTCAAATCCTTTGAGGTAGTGTGGCGGTGCCCTTGACCAAGACACTGAAGCCCTTCACTGTGTAGATGCTGCTCTGCTGCCAACATTGTTGGAATTGTAGCTGCCCAGATGTCTCTGTTTTCTCTGGATAAAGGTTGAATAAACAATTATAGAAATACCTGCTTATTTTCCCTTGTTTCTCTTTCCTCTTCTTCCCCTTGGTTACCTTGTTTGACTTTTCCTTCGTCGTCGTGCTCTCCTTCCTTGCGCTATCTTGTGATATAACTTCTATGGCTGGTTGATTTGGGTGAGCAGCGGGAAACAGGCAAGGCCTCCACAGTTCAGGGCTCCGGAGAGCTTGTTCCGGCAGCAGCAATCAATCACGGACTAAATCCCTCCTCTCATAGGACTGCCATGTGCCAGGTGACATGGTCAACAGCTGCAGAGAAATATAAAGCCTGCAGCGGGTATTTGAATTTAAATAGAGTAGTACACAGCTCTGAAGAGGCTGCAGTCTGGAGAAAACACCTGAATGCACTGATATCAGAACTCACTTTATTGTTGAATTATTTAAGCATATACCAATTTAGATTTGCCTATTTCACTCATATAGACGTGAGACTTTGACATGGGGATTGCTCTTTTTGTGCCAGTTCTCTCAAACATTTGCCATTTTTAATCATGACTGTTGTCTTTTTTCTGGTCTATGGGTGACTGACTATGACTTGTTTGAGAGGCAAACAGCTACAATCAGAAACCCTGGAAAGTCATTCAAAGAGGAATGATAGAAGAGTGATGTACAGTGTTAATCTTACAGTGTGAAGTTTAATAACATGGAAATCTGAGAATCCGAGCAGTAATAACAAATCATCCCACATATTAGTTTGTACATACAGAATAAAGGTGTACTGATATCGGAGAACTATAGGAAATAGCAGAAAACGAAGCCAAAACGAAATGGGGTTGAAGTTGCGGTGAGGCTTTAGAAGTTAACAGTTGACATGATTGTATTAGAAGACTGAAGTCCTGTTTAACCAAATGATTGTATATCAGTTGTCAACCAGTCGTCAGATAGCTAATATTGAGCTATTTACCTCACTTGTGACCAAAGGCCATTTAAATAGTCGTAATACAGCCTCCTGTGAATAGAGATTGCGTGACTAGAGTTGTAAAACGTAAACACTGAACCACCAGGTGTGAAGTGTATTTATGTCTGACTCTTGTTTCTATGTGCTTCCTTATCTTGCAGACATGTCTAGAGTTGGAGCGATATCTACAGACGGAGCCCAAGCGGCTCTCGGAGATCTTCGACGAGGAGCTGGACTGTCTCTTAATGCCGAACTTCATGCAGGGTGGGGACAGCGATGAGGAGCTGATGGACCCGCTCCTCCCCAGCCTCCCAGACCAGCCCAGCCCGCCCCCTCTCCTGTTAACCCTTCCCAAGGTCCAGGCCAAAATCCTCCACGTGGCCAGCAAGACCCAAGGCGAGGCAGGAACTGAAACCCTCTCACCGAAGGACCAAGTCCTGGCAGGAGTCAGTGCCGCACAGCTCAGCGCCGCGGTGACCTCCCTAACACCGCCTTCGTCACCAGAGCTCGGTCGCCACCTCGTCAAACCCACACAAACACTGACTGCGACGGCAGACGGCACACTAACGCTCAAATTTGTGGCGAAGAAGGTAGGGTTAGGAGCAGCTAAACTGGTGGCAGCACGAGCGTTACCATCGCCGCCGAGCCGAGGAGGAGCCCTCAGCGACGGAGAGCAGGGAGGAGGAGGAAGTCTGGGAGGAGACATACCAGAGAACAAGAAGAGAGTCCACCGGTGCCAGTTTAATGGCTGCAGGAAGGTTTACACCAAGAGCTCCCATCTGAAGGCACATCAGAGGACTCACACAGGTAAGACCTCCATTACAATTACCTTCAGTGTACTCTATAATCATCATTTCAGCTGTGGAGTCCAACACGTTGGATTTGAAATGAAAAGATGATTATGAGGTCCCAGTGCTGACATTAAGCTAAAATTTGACAAATTCACATTGATATCGAGGGAGGATTGCAGGATTGTTAGCCCTTTGTATTCAGCAGACCCTTTTGATAGAATTTGTCAGTCAGCAACCAATTCAAGAAACCGGTATGGCTTTCAAAAGTATTTTTCCAATTGCTAGCATTAATCATTTTTGAAACATTACGCTGCCACCATGTGTAATCTGTGTTAAGGATGGTGTGAAATTGGCCCCATGTCCCCCAGATTTAAGGACAAAGCAGCAGGGCAACATATAACATACTTGGTTGTTGTCCAAGTGAGCCACATGACCTCAATCAAACTGATTCTGTGTGTCACCGCTGAAGACCAGACTACCGGCAGCAGAGCCCTGAAACATGAAGCAAAGCTGTCTGTAGTGCAGGCCTGACAGAGCGTCAGCTGGGAAAATACCAAGTGTCTGATGATATCTGTGAAACTTGAAAACAAATATTGAAGATAATGACCTTATTCTACTTACCCTAAAACTTGCTTACCCTCAGCATTTTAACCTCATGTTCAATTTCAAACCCAATGTGCTGAACCAGAACCAACACCATCATTATAGCATTGTTGAATGATGATGTGCCCAAGCTTCGATTAAGGATGTATCATAACACATGTACATCACAAAAAAGGTGCATTGTGCTTGTTGAAATTATCAAGAAAACCTCTGATATTTAACTTTTTAAAAACACATTATGACCTCTCTTCCATTTATTTTGCTTCTGATATGATCCTCTGGATTTAATCATTTCCTCATGAGTCTTGGTAGTTCAGGGCCAAAAGGCATTGTCTCAGTAATTGCCTGATGATTGATAGACTGGTAGTAAATGACATTGGCAATTCAGCTGTGTCCAACTGGGTCAGACATGCAGCTTTAGCTTCTAACTACTGCTGCCCTGTCGGTGACCCTCAGACAGAACACACACCAGGCTAATGTGTCCGGGGGCTGTTTGCTGTGAGCGCTCAGAAATGTGGGCATGTGGAGAAGGGCTCTGGGTGGATGTGGAAACATGAGTGAAGAGTGATTTGACTGTTGCAAATGTTGATGAAGTGGTGATTTGCTTGAGTTTAAACAGCATCAAGTAACCTGAACTCAGCCTGAGGTTTACTTGACAAGGATCAGCCTTATGTGTTTTCTGATCGTATTGCTCACAACACATGGAAACATATGAACATATTACATTGGTATACCAAGCAGAAGAAGGTTTCTTTTGACAAACAGTCAATAAACTGAAAACCTTTTCAGCTGTTTCCCCAGTTGACACACCACAGTGGAGTTGAGTTCAGGAAAGCCCTGCATTTCGACTAAGATAATGCAGACGGATTTGTTAGTAAGCGTGGTATTATTTCTCAATATCATTGATGAACTGATCCATACATTTGAAGCTAATTGGATGTCAAAACACAAAAAAGTGTTTTACAATACTAAGAAGGATCTCTGGAGAGATGTTACAAAGATAATCACTATCATTATTGATGACGGTAGAAATATTGCATTCATTTATAGGCTGCGCCAGAGCCTGCTGTGTCAGCTGTTAAACAGTAGTCTGATTAAAATCAATGAAGAGGCTGCTTCCTACAGTATGTCAGTGCACAGTCTGCACCTGACTTTAAAAGTAAGTTTGTGTTTTTAGGAGAACTGAACATGACTTTTTTGATGTTGTGCGAAATCAATCAAGACACCATAGAATCGAAACTCTCTGGATTAAGTTTTTTGCGGTTATCATATTGGAGTTTGTT
Source organism: Gobionotothen gibberifrons (assembly GCA_943591055.1). NCBI lineage: Eukaryota > Metazoa > Chordata > Actinopteri > Perciformes > Nototheniidae > Gobionotothen > Gobionotothen gibberifrons. The sequence continues at coordinate 85,162 of CALSBZ010005395.1, forward strand.
TTCCATTTGGGATTGTCATTAAGAGCTTCAAGTGACAGGTGCTAGTGTATCACATATTTTCCTTACTTTCCAATACATTATTTGATCTGTTTTCAAATCAAAATGCTCTCTGGATTGAACATGCTGTATAGCCTGTGTAACTGAGGCTCAATCCATCAGTTATCTACAGCAGGAGGTAGACCTGTACCACCTGAAGCTAGCATTATTCAACTTTAGCTTCAACAGCAGGGTCATTTACTGTATCTTGAGTGGTTCATGGCCTCCAGTTGTCATCATCCAGTGTTAGCAGTTTCCTTGCTGTTCGTCAGGATTACAGTACATAGCCTGCAGACCCTCTACTGTATTAATACGGGCAACCTTGGCATCATTAATCCAGCGTGTTACAGGCTTTTATGATCCCAGCGACCGTTGCATGGCTTTAAGTAGAGCATTACATTTCCGGGCAGCACCTAGCATGGCCGGGGGAACCCACAGCTGGAGCTCTATTATAGCTAATCCAGAATTGAGCAGGTGGATTTGTGGTAGCGTCGCCGCAAGCTGCAATATCTTTAATCTTCTGGTTATTTTACAGTCGAGTCATGCTAACGAACGATGAGCATTTAAAGGCAGAATCCTTCACTGACAAAAAAAAGACACCCTGGAGACACTACAGCTTGTGTGTGCGTGTGTGTGGGTGTTGCGTGTGCTTTTGTGTGTGTGCTCGTGGTATGAATGTGGGGGCGGTGTATTCCCTCCCGATGTGTTCACTACAAGCGCAGCACTGTGGTTTAATTAGCTTAATCCTTTTTTTGGGTTATTATGACCATAAATCATTGAACATACATGTAGGGAGGGATTAACGTAGCATAGACTACAGGGAGGAGCAACTGCAGAAAGCCTGCACAGCATCAATGCACTTACTGCCACATAGTTCACACCAGAGGCCATTAGAAACATCATTACACCGAGCACTGTCAGGAGTTTACTGTACATGTGCAGCAATTGCACATAATGCGGGTAATAATAATCCTCTGTTCATATCCAAAACAATCTTTCTGAGCTGTGATTGGAAGTTTATTTTCTCGCTCTTGTTTATTTTCCTGTTTAGGAAAATGAGATTGTTATAACTTTAATAGATGTACATATTAATTCAGTACATCTCCAAGAACCAAGTCTGTTCTGAGCCGGAGCCCGACTTTTCTATTTGTTTGAAAGTCTGTATCAGTCTGTGATATCTTATAAAGGCCTGGAGGGTACAATGTGGCACAAATGTCCACTTGTACTCAATAATTAACTTGTTCTATGGTTCTGTTAAAAGGTCACAGGTAAAGGTCAATGTGACTTCACGACTGTCCCATTCTTGTTAACAATCTATCTCAGGAAAGTCTTGAAGGAATACTTAAAATGTGGCTCAAACATCCACTTAGACTCAAGGATGAACTGTTTAGATCAAGTTAATCAAAGGTCAAGGTCACTGACAAATCCCACAAAATGATTTAGCCATAACGATCCATATGCTGCTTACTGTATGACAACCGTCACACAAAAGATAAACGGGGGATTTTTAGTCTGACATGGATTTAAATAGCAACTTGACTGGAGCATTCATACAACCATGAGGCAGTATGTTTTTCTCTTTAAACACGAGATGGCTAGTAATTTAATCTTCCTGATAATCAATAAGCAGGCTAAAACAATATTATATAGCAACTAGAAAAATACAAAGCAACTGAGATAGCAGAACAATGAACCGTTTGAAAGGAGTGTAACAGTAGTGTCTTGTACTTAAACAAATGTTATTTTTCCTGATACCTGATACAATATTTTGACAACACATTGCAGATCACAGCTCAAATGCGTGGAGCTGCTGTCAGATGATGGTGTGCAAATAATCAGAGACAAAACAGATGAATAAGACAGAGACATGCTTAGAAGAGGAAAATACTAAGACTGGAGACAGGTTGGAATCTGCTACCCTAGCTCCTTTTGTGAAAAAATACACCTTCCAACAACTCCATAAACAGGCTGTCTGCTAGTGTAATAGTTGAGTGGCATTTCAGACTAAACAGAGGAAAACCCAAAACAACAAAACTGACATTCACCATCCATCAAGTGTGTTACAATTTTGACGTAAATACCCAGTATAGCGTTAATGGTGCAATACAATCCAAATGTTTTTACTGTAAGATTCCTCATGAAAAGCAATTGTTGTAATAAGTACAAAATGACAGAAAGATCAATCTCTTCTATTGACAATAAAGCAGCTTTGTTACAACCACATATTTTCTACATTAAACTGTATCGAACACAAAAAACAGCAGATGTCTCAGCTATAGAACTTAATTGAAGAAACATTCTCCAAACAATTAAATTGGCCACGTTCAAATTAAAACCAGCAAAGGATTTTAGTTGATGTATAGTTGTTGGACATGTTTTAAGACCAGAAGCACTTTCCAGTAGCTGTTAAACCTCTGATAGGTCACAGTGTTGGATGACATTTAAAAGCATTCTTTGACATTTAGGGTTTGCAAAGAAAAATGAAAACCTTTTTGAGAAACATGACTGATTTATAGAGCACTCCGTTTTATTGTATTCCTCCAGTAAACGTGTGCACGCTTTTTGGTTCATTAACAGCTCTTGACCTACAAATCATGGATAATTTACTGTGTATGTCTTTATATGAAACCAGGCAGCCAGTCAGTTTCCATTTATTTCTATATGGTTTGAAAATCAATTAACACTGAACATTGAAGCTGAAATTGCTTGAGTTGTATATTTTATCATGAGAGAACAATGGTTTTGATTTTTGTAATAATTAGATTAGGTGCATATTTAAATGATGCACTGAATTACCTCACAGTGATAATGACATTTTGACAATAATTAATGCAGGTTTCTTGGTCAGGTTAAAGGTTTATTTAGCTGAAGAAAGTTTCATGTTTGCGATGTAGAACAAAACAAAAACATTGAAATTAGACACATCGTTTGCAAAATGGCTTTATGTGTACAAATTATAATAAAGATTGTACAATTATTTCATATATAGTTCATAGGTTAAAATACAAAAAAATAAAAACCCCAGCCAGAGGTTGACTTCCTGAAACCTGACCCCTCCCCCCCCCCTCAGCAGGTGCCACAGCCTCATGAGGATTGAGGAAAAACCCTGCTAACCCAAGACCTCCACTCACATATAAACCTCCACACACCCCTCTACTAAACCAACCTCCAACCTGCTCTCTCTCACTCTCTCCCACTTGCTCATTCACTTTGGGTTGCCAAGCAACTGCATCACACTCCTCCATAATTGGTTGGTGCCTGGTTGATTGTCCATGCCTGTTAATCTCTCTCTCTCTCTCTCTCTCTCTCTCTCTCTCTCTCTCTCTCTCTCACACACACACACATTCTCGCCCACCCCCACCACCCTTCTCTCTTTCTCTCAGTTGCTAGGTGACTTTATCACGCATCCTTGCCTTGCCGTGCTATAATTGGCTGGCGTCATGGTTGCTGTGGCGTCAGGTCTGAGCTGGCCTTGCTTCATTCCTCCAACTGTGTGTGTGTATGCATGTGTGTGTGTGTGTTATAGCATGTATGTGTGAATGTTTGAGGGGGGTCCTATTGAAGGAAGATGGGGTTCTGTGGCCAATTACTGAAGACGAGTGTGAAACGGCCGCCTGTCTGGCACCTGCGCCCCCACTCATACCCCATATCACACACACTGACATACACAGGCAGGTTGAGAGTGTAGCTTTTCTCAAACAGGATAAGCTGCCAAGTGGTTTGCTATTGTATGTTGAAAATATTGGTCCTGTATTCAGTCCTGAGCCTCTGAGGAGTGAGTAGGAGGATTCACACATTCAGATACTGCTGCTGAAGACACAACATGGAGGATTTTTTGTCCATTACAGAACTAGAAGAAAATCAGTTCAAAAAAAAAAGTGAAGCTCTACTAGAGAATTGGGGGCCTTACTGTTGTACCTTCTCAGTTGGGTAGCTTGCCAATTCTTTACTTTAAATGTACCGGGAAAAAAATGTGGCAGTCGAAGTGGCTCTTGTCTTAATTCATGTCTTTTAAAGGCCTTTATTGAGGTGAATTAGAAATAACAGAAGTAGAGAAATACCATTTAAATCCATTAGACCATGAGAGCCCAACCGAAAACATCAGCAGGCCAATCAGTCTGGTAGAAATACATGTTTGAGTAACAGCAAAGTATGAATGTGTGACTCCCAAATGATATTTACTAGACTTAAGTTACTCACAGTATCAACAGTATGGTTCATTTTTCAACATTTCTAGCTCAGACATACCCGATCTGGTTCGGCCAAAAAAGAGAGAATAGGAACCAGTCTTTATGATTATCAAGTATTGATGTTGGACTTAAAGATCCAGTGTTAGTTGGACTCTATTGATTGTCCATCCTAACAGGTTCAATGTACTTGTCCTGGTCATGCTTATAGTGCCAATACAGCTACTGTTTGGCTGCATAAACACTTTCTCCAGTAAGATCCCAAAGCTCTTTCCTCTAAGTCCATCCTTATCCTCCAAAGTGAGTCTTATTTGGTGTTTAGACCACTGCAACTGGTTCCTCTTATTATTATTTTTTACATGTACAGTTTTAAAAACAGACTTGTGTAGAAAACATTTCAGCTATTAAAAGACCAATAAAGGAAAAACTTGATGACAAAACCCATGGAAAAGCTAGTGACAGAGGCTAGCTTGGAGAGGTCTTGCACCCCAAAACATTCGAGACTGTGGGTGAGGTGGCAGAGGAAAGTGTGTCTCCAAAAAATCACAATGACGGACATCGACAAAACCCAGGTCCCTGTTGGGGAAATCAGCAACCGACAGCACAAGATTTGACTGGAGAATTTGAATATGCAAATCCAGGAGAGCATAGCTCAGGATCCTAAATTAATTCAATCCAAGAACGAGTGCGTCACCTTGCGGTCACGTTGTCTGTGTGGTTAAAAAACTGCTCAGATCAAAGAGACATAGGAAGTGATGGGAAATAAAGGGAGAGAGGGCATCACTCACAGTTGGATGTTCCTGTAGCACATCATCTTTTACCTGTCGTTGCATCACCTTGCTGTCAGAGCTGCTCTCAGCTCAGATTTAAGTCCATGTGAAGGTGTTCTTCTACAGCTTTGGTTATTCTGGCACGATTATTCAAGAGGGAAAAGCAATCTCACACTTGTTGGTATGGGATGGAGAAGTTATTCCCGTGGTATGGTTGGGGGACTTAGAGGTAAACAGCGCAAAAAGATAAATTGGAAGCTCAATCTGCATTGAAAATTGTATTTAAATAAATAAGTATATTCTATCAGGTGTCACGAAGATGCCTTTTTGGTGTTACCAAAACAGTTCAGATTGGCTAAAAAAAATTCTTCCAACCACAGAAACACATTTCAGTCAAGCTACAAGGAACAGCACTCGGCTTCAAAGCCAGATTTTGAAATGGCCCAAATGTGTAATTCCAACATTCGGGTAAGCACATGATGCCATAGGGGTGTAAAATACTTTTCCCTATGGGCTTGCATTGGGTCCAAGTAAATCCATTTTCGAGTATTAACATTTTATAAGTGAGTCTTTCAAACATTTGGTGAATACAGATCATTAGAGTGCTTGCTCTTCAGGCCCCATGGATGTGGAAGATCCCGGTAATATATCACTTGGTAGTCGAGACATTTTAGCACCACTGAGCTACTTGAATGAGCAGGAGCCCAGCTCTCTATCTAATTCTCTTTATAAATCCATAAATACATGATATAAGTTGTACAGCCATACTCAGTGAGTTCAACAGTTGACCTTGTTGAATCTCTGAAAATCTTTTTGGGTTGCAATGCAGAGAACTGGACCCAGGTTGTACTTAAATAAAATGAGTTTTGTGCCAGGATTGAGTTTCATTTTCATTTTCAATCCTGATTAAAAATGGAGGTACTTTCTTTTTTTATTGTATCCAATTATGTTTCCATCACAATGTGGAATACTTCACAATTTCCACATTTCCACATTAGTTACACTTTGTTTTCGACTGTTCTGTGTTTGTGTTTGTCTCCTTTAGAAGATTTGTGTGTGCTGTGATGGCAGTGGAAATGCTGCTGGGACATCTGGCTAACTGACTGTTAACTGCTGTATCACTCCCAATTAAGAATCATTTAGACCCCAATTATGGTTACCACCCCCCAGTTCACACACTCACACACAAGGGGTCTGCAGTGATGTTTGGCCAGATTTAAAGTGTGCTGTGGTTCAACTTTGCAGCAAAAGCTTTGCAAAATCAGCCAGCTACACTTGGCTTCGGCCAGTCCAATATGTGCACACTACTGGTAGATGACTTTGTAATGTAGGCAAACAAGTTCATCCTACTGTTGTCAAGATAGAGGATAATATTAGGTTGTTGCTGCTGCTCTACCAACTTAAGACTAGAAATGTTTTGGCTTAAGTGAATATTAACCATTTTTCAAACCCAACGCATTCAAATTAGTACAAATGAACTCGTCCAAATTCAAATTAAACACACCAGCTATATGCACAAACGAGATTGTGGCAGAAAATACATTTATTTGTTAAAGACTCTGAACTGGAGGGTGTTGAATTTGTAGCACTAACCCACAGTACAGTGTTGCAGTATAATAAAAAATATAATATGAGTTGTGTTTTCATAGATCTGTTAACTTGTATATTCTTAAATTCAGTTCTACAATATAGTCTTACTTTTTAGGTTAGTATATAATTTTCCTGATTTATTTGCTCATCTCACATACAGACCTCAGAGAGAAATTCACTCTTGAACAGGCAGTCAGACATCATCACGTCCCATCTGAAGACAGTCTGCTCCCACACACACACACACACACACACACACACACACACACACACACACAC
>CALSBZ010005395.1:92033-113996 GCA_943591055.1 Gobionotothen gibberifrons
CACACACACACACACACACACACACACACACACACACACACACACACCTCTAGCCAGAAGACACACACGCACGCACACACAGCTGGAAGGCTTTCTATCACGGAGAGATAACTACAGGCTGAGAACAATACACCATCTCTACTCCCATCTGGTGAAGTGGGGGATGAAACTTCATTTACATTTCAGATCCCACCACCTCAGGGTGTGTGTGCGGCTGTGTGTGTGTGTGTGTGTGTGTGAGGGGAGGGGGCGTTCTGATAGCGTGAACAAAACGAGATTCATTTCAGGGTGAATTTAGGATTGTGAATTAACACGCCGCAGTGCTGAAAGACTTCATTTACAACTAATTGAGTATATTGGCTCATTGAAATGGCTGTTGCGTTAAAGATGGTCTGCCTGCCCGGCCCCTGGGCTGTGTGTGTGTCTGGAAAAAGCCAGGGGTGGTTATATTTATATTAGTGAACAGCTGTAGTTGAGACGTGTGAAATTAGATGTAGAAATTATAATAAAATGTGACACCTTCTCCTCTCTCTCTTTCTCTCTCTCAGGTGAGAAGCCCTATAAGTGCTCATGGGAGGGCTGTGAATGGCGTTTTGCCCGCAGTGACGAGTTGACACGACACTACCGCAAACACACCGGAGCGAAGCCATTCAAGTGCAACCACTGCGACAGGTAAACACACAGGCATCAGCAAAAACTGTGACAAACATGTATTGAACTTTACATGTGTGGGACATTGGTGCCCTTTACCTGTCATTTTTAAACCTGCATTTGTTCTCAAGTAGAAGTAGAAAACATTCGTCGATAGGCCTTTTTCACAGGAAACTGACTTGTCACAGCAGGAAAAGCTCAGGTGTGAATAATACAATTAACGAGGGTGCTTCAGTTCAGGGTCCTGGTTTTGTCCGTGATGGCTAATTGGACACTAATGATTATTAATGTTATGTGTAACACCTGTGCACTTTGGTCCAAAGGTCTACTGTGAAGAAGGCCTTTATTTTCAATTACGTCGTTAAAATATTGTAAGAAATAAAAATTTGAAATGTCTATCCGAATTCCCCACTTCCCAAGGTGAAGTCTTCACCTTTTATTTTCTAAATAAACGTTTAAAACCTTTATAAGATAAGATAGAACACATGAAAAGAAAAGAGAAGTGTACAAAATTGGATTCTACAGGATTCAGGACTTTTAGAGACTAAATACTGCATGTGAGTCCCTTGTGAAATTTAGAAGAGATGTGATAATTTTTTCTTAAACACATTTCCTCCTGCAGCAGCTGTGCAGGAGGATCTAAGGGGATTTCTTATCTGGACTCCTGAGTAATAAAGGTTCAAGACTGTAGTGCAGTCAATTTAATGATAAGAAAAGTTATTATCTAAATTAAATTCCTAATGGATTCCCGTTTTCCTGCAGCCAGGAATGCATGTACATGTTATTTAGATATGGGCTTATCATTGGCTTGCTAGTCATGTTGTCCTGCCAGTGGAGGAACATTTTACTTATTGATCTTCTGTCAATCTATTTTTTCACTGGAACACAACACAGTTTGACCTCTGTGTAAAACAAAGGTAGAAAAAAGGATGATGGGTTGTGTGTTTCAAAATGAAAGCAAACTAATCTCCTTGTGGACAAAAGCCAGGGAAGTCACATCGTCTCTGATTTGTGTTAGGTCCTCAAGGTAGAGTGAGTGTATGCGCGTGTGTATTGTGTGCGTGTGTGCGCGCTTACTCAGTCATGCCTCTTTGCTGGCAGTTAAATGGATTCTGGCTATTGGCAGACTGGTCGCAGCTAATTGAGTGGCACCAGATGCCAGCTCCACTTTAACATAAACACTCTGTGAGAGTGTGTGTGTGCCTGCACTACGTTTCTGACGAACAACACACACACACGCACACACAGACACACGTTTGCCCGAGAGGCAGTGTAATTGGCTGTTGTGGATTCCCTCTAGTTTGGGTTTTAGACATAAAACCCTCCAGAAACCTGCTGGAAGCTTCTAATCCTGGCTGAGAGCTGGGACTGTATTAGCTCCTTCTTGGCACACACACACAGATGCACAGTGTGGAGAGACCCACACACACTTATGCATGCAGAACGCAGAGACGTTTGCAAAGTCATACATGAACATCTAAAGGTCCAGACAAAACAATGACACACTTAAATACACAATGACACAGATACAGGCTGTGTTATATTTGAGGCTCTGCGTACATCAAAGTCTGTATTGTAATCTGAAAGAGTATCAAAGTGGAAGAAGTTATTTTAGGCTTCAGCGTTTTATTTTTATGTTTTCGATTGACAGTGTTGGTGACAGTGTTTTATCTCTATGTCACATCTTCCCTTCATCAGAAGACTGTAGACTCTTAAGATGTATTCCTACTAGAGCTGCAAGTTTAGTGCACATTTTTTATAATCTATTAATTGTTTCAATCAGTTGAATTTTCATTCAGAAATGGCAATAATGAACATTTCAGTCTCTCAAATATGAAACTTTCAACGTTTCGTTGTTTAAATTATGTTTAACTTAATATCTTTGTGTTTTCGATTCTCAAACGATTAAAGACCTCATCTTGGATTTTGAGGAGCTAGATGGATCATTTTCACACAAACTAGCATAGAAGAGATAAAACCAGAGAAACTTTTGAGAGCAACATCAAACTTAAAATTGTATGCAATCTCTGACAATATTAATGCTACTAGCTGCAATTCAAAATACTTGCTGTCTAAAACCTTTAGTCTCATCTCACACATTTCCGATATTTCCCTCTAGGTTTGTTAATTCTTGAATTACAAAGTGGATGGAAACACGATTAACACAGCCAGGATGTACCTCACTTTTTACAGTAGAACACACACACATACACACATCTGTGGTGGGTGGAGCCCAACAAATATTACCATGAGAATAGCAAAAAGTGGCCGCCATGGAGAGGTTAACATTAGATAGACTGTTCAATATGACACAATTTCTCCTGGGGAAACACACACACACATACACACACACACACACACACACACACACACACACACACACACACACACACACACACACACACAGCAGTCTGTCATTAATCCTGCCTAATCAAGCGGGGACCCCCTGATGTTTCCATGGAGCCGGGAGGAGGAGGAGTGATGAGGAGGAGGACAAAAAGAAGTGAGGAGGAGGAGAAGGGAGAGTTTTGGGAAGGAAGAGTGGAGGATGGGAAGGAAGGAGGAGTGGGATTGGGGGGGGGTCAGGGTGGTACCAGCTGGTCCCAACGGTGACACAGTAACTGGGATGGCCATCTGTCCAGCCAGCCAGCCAGACACACACACACACACACACACACACACACACACACACACACACACAAAGGTGTACAGTAGGTACCACATGGTCAGCATAGGGTTGAGGAAAAACCAAAATATTTCACAGAGAACAGAAATGAGAGCAAAGGTCAACTGAACTGCACACACCATTCTCATTGTAATGCTTTGAAATCGGAATCTTTCGTTAAACCCTTAGGCACCAAGGATAATGAGTAACATTATGAAGAATAAAGTACTTCCAAAAGATATGAGCTTTCAGTTTGATTTGAAACCACCAGAGGAGAAGGTGGAGGTTTTTAACCACGACTAAAATACATTTGGGGTGTCAGATGATTTCTCTGTAGCTTCAATTAGGCGGATAATGTCACATGTGTAATGAAAGTGTACAACTGAATATATGCAGATAATAGCAGCTTTCTTCAGAGTATTTCAAGGTTTTAACAATAATTTCATCCTGCGTGTCAGAGATCTCCTTTCAGTTGAATTCATGAGGAAACTTATCATTATCATTTTGCAGTGAAAGCTCCAAAAAGGGTGGTAATGTTAATTTTGTCTTTAAGTTTCAGCTTTTTGACTTGTTACCTTATTTTCCTGGCTTGTTGCAGTCTAAACAATGGGGTTTCCTGAGGAAATGTATGAATCACAGTAGCATCTGTGAGACCAGCGTGAAAAGAAATTCTATTGTACTTTTGGGTTTTCAGCTCTGTGTCTGGATAAAGACACACACACACATGGAATAGCCTTGATTGATTAATAATGAATAAAGGCCCCTGGCAAATTGAATTTTTTATTTCTCATTTTATTCTTGCCCACATTTTGTTTGGCCTCTCCTTTAGTCATATCATTTGTGATTCATTTTATTGGTCCTGTTCAGTTTAATGTTCTCACAATGGGGTCATAAAATTAAAATACTTGTGAAACTGCGACTCTTATATTACACATCCCCAGCACCTGATTTTATTTCTCCCACACCAGGTGCAGTCACTGCTGAGTTAAATGGCCCGGCATTAGAGAGTACTGCCAGACTGTCTGCATTAGTGTCCATGTTCATGATGCATATCTAATTAGTTTCTACAATAGTATTCTTCTCGGAGCTTGAGGACTGACTACCGAGCGGTGGAGGTCTGGCTGTGATTTATGGTCGTGTTTGAGTCAAAATCACTGAGCCTGAGTTAGCCCATATTCGTCTATGTCTGAGTTTTGCTTTGTGACATAATAAAGTAAGACTATTACTCAACTATCTTCAATCACTTTATTTAAGATCATGTGGTTAAAAAAGCACTGTTCTTTGCCATAACACTGTGTGTGTTAATCCATGAACACTATTATTCTTGCATGGAAATTATACTTTACGCTTTCCAATAGGCTCGGTTAAATATGACTTTATGGAAATGTCTAGCAGCCATTGCAGACTACTTTTCAGGAAGTATCTCACTTGATATCTCACAGGAAATACTTAAGGGAATGTCTATATTTTTCTCACCCGAGGACAAACTGACACGGCTTTGTTGTGTTAGCATGTCATGCTCAAGTTAGCAGGCCATATCATTAAACTTCATCAATAGCGGTTCATTGTTGTTTGACCCAAAGTGCTAGAAAGACATTGCAAGGACAATTGTGATTTTCCTAATAAATATTTGTGTTACAAGGTCTGTTTTGGTATCGTAGGCAAACCTTGGCTAGTTAGCTTATGTAGCTAACACATGCATCACTGGACATTTAGCTTTCCAACCACCAGAATGCCAACTCTCTTTGAAGTTGACACCACATGGAAATACTGAATTAATGTTCACTACTGTTTAAGGTTAGAGGGGCCTGGGATTAAGAATATTACCCAAAAAATAAACAAAGCCAGTGGGTATGACAAAGGGGGAAATTCACACTATATAGCCAGTGGCATTGATCAACAAGTATTGCCCTATTTATCACTTTGTGCAAATCTCCAACAAACTGTAATGCCTTTGTAAATGCATTCATACTGTGAATTATATACTATTATGTAACTAAGCTGTTTCTCTTTATCAACAGTGTCCTATTGCACTTTTCAAGCATGTATTCAGATTCCTCTAAATATTCCCTATCTCTTATCTACTCTATTTTTCATACATAGTTTGGATGTTAGATTTCTGACATGATCTCTCTGGTCTCTCTGCAGGTGTTTCTCTCGGTCGGACCACCTGGCTCTGCACATGAAGAGGCACATCTGAGGGCGGAAGAAAAAGGAGTGGGAGAGGGGAAGAAGCACGAGGAGGAAGAGATAGGAGGAGAGAGGGATGGGCAGTGGAGCTACCAACCGCCCGCCTCATTCACCCCCTCCATAAACCAGTCCGAAACAACGACGCCTGCAGGGCATCCATCTGAGGGGGCCGTAAAGATCAAACGGACTGAAGGCCCTCTCATTGGAGACGGGGATAGGAGGAATACGAGGAGTAGCTAGATTGTTGTTTTTCTTTAAAATTACACACTCGCACACTTGCAATAGTGAACACGCAACACACTCGTCTTTGAATGCATCATCCCGGTAAATCCCAGTTGCTCTCATGTGGCTCTGGGGGCTTGGACACTGCCAAACCAACATAAACTTAACTTGCTTATTTAAACATTACTCTGCATTTTTTCTTTTTCTGTAGTCAGCGTGTTCAAACCATAAAGTCACTTTAGGTGAGGAGATAGTTCAGTGGAGAAACTTAAAATATCCATGTAGTCAGTTCTTCGTGTTTTACCGGCTTTTAAAATCATATACTCAACTTTCTTGTTTGTTTTGTGTTTCTCATACACGAAACATAAGAAACCATCATCTGCCGCAGTCAGCTTCAGTAATCTATGTGAAGAAAACAACAACAAACAACAAATCTGCAGGAGAGAGACTGTACGGATTGACTATAGCTGACAATCGAACCCAGGGCTCGTCTGGGTGTTTTGGTGCACCCTTGGGACCTGGTCAGCGGGTGCTGCCACAGCTCTCAGGCTCTCCTCCAGTGGGTGTTTGCTTCTCTCACCTTCACTGAGACGCCTGCCGCCTCCGCAGGCCATCTGACAGAAATGCGCAGCGACACTTTCTTCCCTTTTTTTCTACTTAGAGGATGATAATTCTTCTTATTGTTGTTATTACAAACAATGACACTTTGTTCTTTTCTCTCTTGGAGAAAATGTCTTAAAACTCACTGAATTGCTTTTGAGAAAAAAACTGAAAAACTAAGAAGACTTCAACAGAATGTGTGGGATGAGAAGGGGAGGGTTGTTGGTCCTTTAATCCCCGTGTGCACCGGCTCTGCTTCTGCCAACTGTGAGCAACCAGTGGATGAACAAAAAAAAATACAATCACACCTACTCTCGGAAAAGGGATTTGTATTTTTTGGACTAAAATAAATGCAGAGATCAGAGAGGTCTTCATTTTTGTATGCCTCTCTTTCTGCCTGCGATTCACTCCAGCTGAAATACAAAACCCTTGCATTACGCTTTGTGGTCTTGCACTCTACCGGAGTGAGGCGGAGAACTCGCTAAAAACTTGGAACCCGTTTTTCTTATTTCTTCGCTTTTTGTTCATTCTGAAAATCATCCTGGAGCGCTTTCACAGACTCTGAGATTTCATCTCTCCGGCGGCACTGCAGGGCATGAACGAAGGATGAGGAGCTGCATTTCAGCAACTCACGTGGGACTTAAGACACAAACCACCCTTTGTGTGGTGGTGCCGAATAGAGACGGTCACCTCAGCCCGGTCAAATTTGCCTGTTTTCGTATCCATTGACTGCACTGAATTTTTTTCTATGTTATCTGTGCTTTTTTTCTACAGCTAAAAAAGGAACACAAAGAAAAAAAACTCATAAAAAGACTTGAAAAAATACGACACAAAAAACTATTCTGTCTCGCACTACACATTGTATACAGAACAACCACACATACTCCTTCAACACACACTCACACACACACACACACACACACACACACACACACACACACACACACACACACACATACACACACGCACTGCAGACTTACACTGCAATTTCTTTGCTCACGGCTCCTCTTGAGATAAGACTAATAAGATTTAGGAAAATAATTATTTAACTGATGAACAGAGTTGGAAAACAAAACACTGCATGGCAGGCTTTATTGCTAACACACATACACACACGCACACTCTTCCTGGAATTATATGTTCTGCTCCCAGATCTTTTTTCACAGTAGGAATTTAGCAACTGTTGTTTAGTAGAAAAGTATCTTAGCTCTCGGCTGGAGGTAACAAACGACTTCAATCTTTTGAAGTGAGAAATCAGCTTGTTCTCAGTTCCAACAATCACCCACATATCCCTTGCTACAGTTTGTGCCTCTCATTTAATCAGCGATTTTACTTCAGAAACTCTGGTTTAAGTGTTGGTTGCAATGAAGGGTGTAAACCAAATGTTTCACAAATCTACAGCAGGTCTTTAAGCAAAACAATAATCCTCACCAACCTCTCTATCCTTCATCTATGTACAGTGAATTAGAATGTATTTGCCCAAACAAAAATAATTACTAGAATTATTACATGTGGCTCCTGGTTAATAAAGATTTTCAATTATTGAAAAAGCTGACTGGGCTGTTGGAGTCATATGGTCCGGTTACACCATCAATTATGTTGGTAAAATTGTGCACAAAATCAAACTCAGTGAACAGAATCATGACAGTTAAATATTTGAAATTGTGGTCGAAAAGTTAGTTGGACATGTTACTTGGCCACACCAATTAACAAAATAATGAAGTGAATAAACTAATTTCTTCAAAAATCAAACATCACCTACTGGTTCTTCAGAGCTAAATGCATTTAATTGATCTATGACCTGAACTCAATCAGTAATGCTTAAATCTCTGATGGAAAAAAACTGAAAATGAGAGGCAACAACTTTGAGGAGCTCACATCCAATGCCTGCTTCCTTTGCTTAATGGTTGCAGAGAAATAAACTCGCCTTGCAATCTGGGCATTACTGATACCGCCAACATCAACACCAACACTGACGCTGCTGCTCCATCCACCCACCACCAACATCATGCCCTGTAGCGCATGCAAACATCCTCGCTGCTGCTGCTGACTGCTGCAGCTGGGTGAGGGTGCAGGGATCCTGAAGCTGGCGGGGGGTTTCACATCCCAGCGTGCCCAGTCAGTGTGCCAGTTGGCCTTGCCCGACTTCATTAGGTGAAGCAGTGAAAACACTCCCCTTAGAGGGTTTACGGTGCAGCTTTGAACAATCGATACCAAAAACCTCCAGCGTGGAACTGCCCTTTAGCCACGGGCAGAGTCTCCCCGCTCAGGAGAGATCAGCGGGAGACCGCCTCCATATGAGGCCTCTGTGTCCAGCGGCAGCTTTCTCTACTAACTCTCTGTTTCTGCTAAATACAGCGCAAAGCAACCCACTATGAGATGAATCTAGTGTTTCAATTTTTATTTCATTTCTTTGTTCTGTTACAAAAGCTATATCGATGGTTGTTTTCTTCAGCTTGGATCATGCAAAGTCATGCCAATATGTTGAGACATGCAATGGGATGTAGAAAGAGCCCTCCAATACAGGACGTACAATCAGAGGGATGGGGATCGTAGCACTTTTGTGGGGCTTTTGATGGCATGAATGTGTATATGTGTGTATGTGTGTGTCCCAATTAGGCATACTGTGAGGGGAGCAGGGATTCAGCAGAGGGGTTGATAACAGATTTTTAACTGCTGAACATGTGTGGGAGAAATGTTGCTTGATATTTTCGCTGTTTGTAAATGCTTTTAAACTAAGCAATGGCTGACAATTTGTTAATTAGGTTTTGTTCAGACCCTTCATTCGTTCATTAATTCATCCATTCATTTATTCATAAGATTCCTTCATAGTCAGAGAGATGTAAGCTTGCACTTCATTTAACGACGCTCTCAAATGAAACTCCTCTCTATCAGAATAGTTTAAATTACACTTGTGACTTGTGATGCGTTTCTCAGAATAAAATCAATAATACACATTTTTCATAAAAAACGTCAAAACCATTTCAAACTCGTGCTATTTGCTGAGCTGCTAAAACCACAAGAGAATATACTTTACAGGGAACTGAGGGGATTAGTCAGTGTCATATTGACCTAAAAGTCAAATTAAATAACGATTAAAATGTACCTGCTTCTTTAAAAAGAAAACAATTAATAAACAACAAAAACATTTGCTTCAAGTACACACAGTACAGTGATATATTCTTTTTAGGGATGACACATTGAACAAGTTTGCCCTAAACTAAATATAGTGTTCATATAAAGAATATATATACAATTTCAGAGCGTATATTACAATTGTAGCACTGGCCAGCAACTAAAATGTCCTTCTCCCCTTTAATTAAAATGTTTTGACATCCAACAGATCTCAAAGTCAGTTCGGATACAATTTCCCGTATTGTTCTCTTTGTGTAGAAGCAGGTTCTTGTCACAGTGTTGCTCTGGGTCTCTCAGGGTCCTCCAGGCAAACTAGCAGCCGTCCCACAGCTCTGATTAGCATTAGCACTCCAGGGTCTGCCGCTCTGGTTGCAATTCAGCTAATGAGATAGCTCTGGGTCACAGGGAAACTGAGTGGTCCGGAGAAAAATAACAACAGGGACTTTGAGCCAGACCAATTCCAGCGCTCCTTACCCAGTGGACACATTTGATGTGGAATAAACAAAAGATCCCGTTAGTATCGAGAAATTACAGGTGAAATTTGCTGAAGGGGCTAAACTGTGTTACAAAAAAACAATTAAATCAGCCCCTTCATTTGATCTCATGGATTATAGATCAAATAAATGACAATTTATCTGCAAAGGCCCTAAGGATATTTTATCCACTCTGTCACAAACCCCTCCTCCTTCACAGTTCATCTTTTCCTCCATCTTCACCCCATCTCCTCCTCTCTGTCCACAGCAGTTGTCCATGCACTATCAGCTGCAGGATTGCTGAATGCACACTTTACACACATTTTGCCCAAAGATTTGCATATTTGCAAGTTAACTGCTGTGAATGTAGTAGACGTAGAGGAACTAGCCCGAGAGGCAGAGAAGCAGAAAAGTAGTGTAGAAAAGAAGGTGGAGGAGAGGGATTGTTTTTCTAACATGATGGTCCCATTAAATCTTAATTACCAGTACGCTCGAAGTCTTCATGCTTCATAACATTCTCAGTCTCTTATCTACTGTCAGCTGTTCACAAATGTAAAATAATGTTCTCATGGTCTTATAGGCAGGAGTGTGGAAGCTTCAGTTTAAGTTAGCTTGTTAGCACACTGCAAATAGTAAAGTCATTAAAAAGACACAGGAGGGCTGGAGTCTTGGGAAATGTTAAACTGTTGAGTACATAAGCCGATGTTACATCAACAATGTAGACCATTTCCATACATCCAATGGTTACATGGTTGAAGTGTAAATCAAGAGGGAGAGTTCTTCTGAATCTGTTTTCACACTGACAGGGGAGTCCACATTTGAGAATGGTTTGCCTAAAACTATGAAGGTTTTTTAAATTCTTGCTAAATCTGCACCCTAACCAACAGTGTGAAAACAGCCTTTTGATGTCCTCTTTGACCAGTCCGTTGTTGTGTGACATAGTCCTTTAGAGGAATCAGGCTTCAGTTTCCACAGTTTTCTACCATATCTAGAAAAGGATTGTCACTTCTGGCAGCTTTTGTAAATAGCGTGAGATCTTACACACAGACCGCTCTGTGTGAAACTATGTGGCAACGGCGCCGTCTCAGACACTTCAGCGTTTCTATAGATCTGCTTTAGTTCACAGGAACATTGCACTACATCTTCATACTTAGCTATCGCACTCTCCATGTGCACGCACTGCTAGCTTAGTCTGTTGGAGCACTCTGTCAAATATCCACTTAACATTTGTTACACGTCCAGGATGCACCTTACAACCAAGAACCAATTTATGACAGGTCCACTCCTCATAGATCAGAGTGACATATTGACTTAAACCTCCACTGAAAAGCCTTTTTCATCACCGTACCTCTGGAGAAGTTTGTTGTACGTTACAAACAGTCATGCTGGGACTTGGTTGAACTTTCTTGGTATCTGGGACATCCCGGAGTGACTCTGTTGGTCTGTAACTTCTGTGTTTGTCTATGCTTAATGTGTCAGTATATAAGAGATTCACACATCTTTACCCCTTCCCTTTGTCTGTATATTTCACCTCATCCATACCAAACCCTGTCCACCATAACCACAAGCAGTCAGAGCCCTGTGTGGCCGAACACACTCAAAGTCTTCAGATATCCAGCTTTTCGGGAAGTTCTCAAGAGCAGCTTGGGAGCTTTAAGCAGTTCTTTGGTGAGACTGCTAAAACTACTCCACATTCCCAACTACATGTCCGGTCGATAGGTACAGTTTAGGTTTGGTCGACCGATCCTTGTAGGGGCTTTTCCATCTGTCAGATTAATTTATCTGTTAGATCTTAATGCCCGATTCATTCTTTTAGGGTACTTATAGCTCGAGAACTACTTTCTGTTGTACTACCAGTTATTTGACCCCTCTAAGTCTGTGCAAAAGGATTGGTATCAACTTTTTTTTGTTGAAGTAATCGACTGTCCACAGGATTCTTCGGTGTCGAACTACATTTCCTGGATTGTTTTCCAATATTGGTCTTATATTCACAATTGTGCCCATTGTTTCTGTCAGTTATGACAACATGTTGCTGCTCACCAGCTGCTTTTCAGAGATCTAGGATACTAAACTTGAGGTTTTAGAAATGTGCATGAGGATCTTGCTTGCCCAAGTGGATATTGTAGTGAAGCTATTAAATACAATCTCCAAAATCTCTGCAATGCTTCTAGTGAGTAACATATAATTTAAAAAAATACAATTTATTAAATTAAGACCCACACTCAAATGTGTGTGCTAATGGTATACAAATATTTTCCTGAGACACAGAATGATTTTGGTGCCAATTATTTTTGCCACACATTGGGGGGAAAGTGACCAATCCAGACTTGTAATTTAGTGAAAGCTGTGTTTTATCACCTTCATATCACCACAGTGAACTCAAACCATATCTGTAAGAGGATCACAACTATATATTTCCTGGGATGAGTCGACATGTAGAGGAAAGAGAAGACAGCAGGTGTGTTTCACCATCACAACATCCCGTCCTGCGGGGGCTCTGCTACTCCGATAGCTTCCATATCAACCTTTGATCCATAAACCTTCACTCCACACCGCCTTCCTCTCACCGCCTTACCGTCACCTCTGTTGACATTTTTTTATTTTTTATATTGAGTTCTCTTGTTTTATTTACAATTTGTTGCTGTACAAAGTGTTTAAAATATTATTTGTATTATATGATGTTAGTATGGTAATGTTCTTTATTAAGGAAGAAGAAAATTTATTTTTGTTACTGGTCTGTTTCATAATTCTTTTCTAAATTGGTATTGTAAGATATCTATGCAAGAACTGTTAAGTGGAGCATTTTTATTTAAGAATGTAATATGTGTAATAAATGGTAGAATCTGGACGTGGCTCTCTTGTGGTTTTTTGGGCGACAATTGTCTTTATTGTACAGACAGAATTGAAACGGGAAGACAGAAGGGATGACATGCTGCAAAGTGTCCTGAGCCAGATTTAAACCATGGACCTCCACTTAGGGACCAAGCCCCTGCACATGGGTCGTCAACTCTACCATTCGCTTTATACAGCGGCCTTTGTGTTTTGTTTTAGAGGTGAGTATGACATCTCCTCTGTGTGTTTCCTCTTGATTCTATGTGGATGTATTGCTGGTATTAAACAGCACTAATACATCTACACCAGACTGTTTAAAATACTTCTTAATTGGCTTCATATGAGCTTCAACTTAACTTTAAAGGGGACCTATCATGCAAAATGCACTTTGTGATGTCTTTTATACATAAACATGTGTCCCCGGTGCGTCGGGGAACTCACGCAGCGTCAGAAAATAAAACCCTCTCTCTTTTCCTCTGTACCCAAATCTTTTAAAAACGGGTGTACAACGAGCGGATACAGATTCCATCTGAACTGACGTCAATTCGGCAGCGGACCCACAGAAAATTGTTATCAGAAACAATGCCTGACGTCTTTTGGACGTAATCTCCTCTTTGTTTACATTAGCAAGCCTCGCTAACACTCAGAGCTAACCTGTACTGTAGAGCAAATATGTTTAAAAAGCAGGAAATAAAAAAAGAACTCACCTTGTGATAAACCTGCAAGAGAAAAAGCATTTGAGCTCCATACTGTTTCAGAAATAATCTTTGATGTGGTTTAGAACAGGATGGCGTTTTATCACAGCAGAATTTAACTTTATCTCCGGTAGAATTCTGATCAGGCATTAGCTCCGCCTCCTCTTCTTTTCTTTTTTCAAGCTAAGGACCCAAGATCCGCATTTCTCTAACAGGGCTTCAAAAGAGGGGTATGAGCAGTATGAAGGATGGCTACAATGGGTGAACTGTTTGGTATTTTGAAAAAAAAACTTCACAGACATGTTTTGTGTAGGTATGGCCCTACAATATATTTTTCAAATATAGCATGATAGGTCCACTTTAAGTTAAATTACTTTTTCTATCAATTGACTAATCATTTAAACTCTGGAAAAAATGCACGGAAACCAATCAATTTGGCTCAAACGGAGTGGACCGGATGAAAGGGATCCACAGCATTGACTTAATTGTCCCTTTATGTAATTTCACAATTAATTATAAATGTGTAAACATTTCCCTCTGGAATGTGGTGCTTCTGGACACCTAAATATATAAACTATCAACAATTAAATCCTTTTTGTTATCCAAGTACACCTGGGTTATGAACAACTACTCAAAGAGAAACTCTTCCTTTACAACTTGGTTCTATTCCTTCAATTCCATCTCAAGCTCACCAAGGCAGGCTGAGTTCTTCTAATATAACCTTCTAGAAAACGACTGAAATTGCCCCTGCATGGTCACCCAGATGACTTTAATTATAGTACCGTTGAAGCACATTATTCCTTCGTAATGGCCATTTAAGGCAGATGGACGCATTCTGTCCAGCCGCTGGCAAGAGCGCAGACGTACGGAGAACCAGCGCAGCATCGCTACAACAAAAAGGCCCATATTCTCAACACTGTGGGTAATTTAGGTCTTTATTACAAATTAAAACAATCTCATGAATATCTATAGCTCTCCCCTGCCTGTAAATGGCTTCTTCTAGGCTGCTTATAGTGTCCTGCTCTTTAATTAGAGCTAACTTGTCACTGACTGAGCTGACACATGAACCAATGACACGCACACTAAATGAGGTGATCAAATAATTAATGGCTAATTGGGGATCAATTAAGCAGAAGCATGGGAGCTCATGTGCAGCATATCTGCTCTGAGTTTGTCCTCCTACATATAAATTGCTCATTAACTAATTAAAAGGGTCGAAATTGTGATTGTATTTCTCTGGAAGGACAGGCTTCATTTTCATTCCCCTGATTTAAATCATCTCAACTGGTTTCTTGGCTTTACTGTAAATATAGGCTTTGCATTTCCACACATGTTCATTTTCTTTGCTTGCAGAGTGCTTAAGAGACTGGATGGAGACATTTCAGTTAAGCCAACGCAGAGGATTATTATCA
This sequence comes from Gobionotothen gibberifrons, assembly GCA_943591055.1. NCBI lineage: Eukaryota > Metazoa > Chordata > Actinopteri > Perciformes > Nototheniidae > Gobionotothen > Gobionotothen gibberifrons. The sequence continues at coordinate 106,909 of CALSBZ010005395.1, forward strand.
TTTCGTAGCAGTTGGCTGTGTTGGCTAGAAAATAGGAATTCACAATGACGATTAGTGTGGGCATTTTGAAGTTCTGCAAGCTTATTCACTTCTTGTCAGAGGTAAAGAAGGGAGGCGAGTGAGCTGTTCATAATCGTATTCAGCAGCATTAGTCTGTGTATCTTGCTAAGTGTTTACAGAAACAGCGACCGTCAGCTCTCTTTAACGGCAGAAATAAACAGAAATGTGGTGAGTTGCCCCGTGGCATATTCTATACTTATCTCAGTGAGACCATGTCAGCTCTTTTTAGTGACTCTTAGACCGCACTGTCCAGCAACACCTACCATATAATGCTGCTTTGTACTTAAAAGCAAATGTATCACGGCAGCTGTGCACAGAACAAAAGCAGCTCTGAATGTATCCATGATTACTATCTGTCTCTTTAGCGGCTAAATGTTCCACAGTGCTCACCAGCTAGCCGCTACCTGTGTCTGTCTGCTGTTTGGTGCTCAGCAGGTAGTGTACGTTGGCTCTTTAGAGCTTTTTTGTTGCAAAAAGCTGCCTGCTGTGGCCAAAAACAACCCAATGAAAGTGGTGAGATTAAAGCAAATAGTGGTGTTGCAGGCCAGACAGATAAAACGATGAGATGACATTTGCTAAAAAGCTCCATAAGGCTGGCCGCTGTTTTCACATCATCATTTCATACACTGGTATTATAACAAATATCAATTAGAGTTATCTGCTTTATGCTTCAGGAATGAGTGTGCTATTGGAAAATGTGTTAGGCAACTAATTTGATTCAGGTTAAAGAAAGTTCATTCATTGTTTAAACACAAATGCTAATTGTAGCATGTATGGACATAAGTCCAGGTGATACTGGGCCAGTTGTACTGCTACTTTAGTGTGTAGGGTTAATCATTATTAAAGTTTAGCAAAACAATCATTTTAAGCCTAATTTCTAGGTTATCGTGTAACTGCCACAAGCAATTATGAGCGGGAAGAGTTTCCTTGAATTCATGAGTTTGACCGCTTCTTAAATGCCGAAAATCTCCACATGCTTCATGACCTGTAATTCATAACTCTGGATTTTAGTATGGCAATCCGATTTTAACGGTGAGAGAACAAAAAAAAAACCTTTTAAAGTGCTCCACTAAATGTGAATTACTGTTGATTGATTTACAAGTTAAAAAAATATGTCTACTAATTTGACCTTATCTCCCACAGAAACACAGCCATCTGCCTCCAGGAAGTGAAAGAAGTACGTCTGCTCCAAAGGTGAAAGAAATCCTCTCTGAAGGAATCATGTTAAAGGTAAATGAGGTCTACAATTAAACCTTATATGACAGTGAGACATCGTCCATCTGCATTTAAAAAAGTTAAATGACTTACTGTCATAAAACAGTATTACATTTATTTTAAGCAGATGCCTTGCAGCCAGGAGCTAATCACTGCTTATTTAATGTATATATTTGCTTTTAGTAGCCCGCAAAGGATTCTCATGCGCTGTTTGAGATGATATAAAGAAACGCTAAGCTCTCTCTTTGTTGCTCGTGGACAGGTGTGTTTCTCTGCCGCTGGTTTCCTGGTGTTCTGGGTTGTTCCAGGCTGCCAACCTCAATACAGCTCCTGCCAGCTTCTGGAGGTGGAAACCCTGATTAGTTGTGACTTTGTCTTCCTGCACTTCAAACACCATAGCTTCATGATAGAGCCATGGAAATAACGTTTCCCTGAATGTTTACTGAGCTAAGTCATTTCCATTCTTACTAAAAAAGCACTATTCTTTACTAAAATTGTTCTTAAGATGTATATTCTCATTATATATTCTGCAGCTTGCATGCATTGTGATGTTAATTGGGTGGGGAAAGGCACAATAACTTATCTGAGCCTCAGCAGCTTAGTCTGCAGAGGTCAAAGCTCAAGAGTCTGGACTCCTGGGGTCAGCGGAGCAAAGAGAAGTGGACTGTGTAACTTCTGTATTTACATGTTCAGATAGATGAACTAATTACAGCGAGTGTCTGCGGAGGTCCACACACAATCAAGTCTTTAGCTTATCTGCCGCTTACAGCCACTCAGGAGGTCAAACACACATTAGCCTGCTATCGCCGCTAATCTCTGTCTCCCTGTCAGTCTCTGCTTCCTCCTCACTCCACATCAGTAGCTCACTCACGCACGCATGCACACATGCACACATGCACACGCACACACACACACACACACACACACACACACACACACACACATACACACACACACACACACACACACACACACACACACGTACATACTGCTGCATTAAATTACCAGCTTGTGCATGACAAAAACTTCCCATACAGTTAAGTGTCCTTTTTACTTGAGCTGAAATCAAGAAAGTCAAGTCAATTTCAAGTCAATGTATACAACTTAAAATATAACACTAAATATTATTTCCTCTGCTAGATATAGAACTATTTAGTCAAATTCAGATACATTCACAAAATACATATAGCCTATAGACACTGCAGCAGCATGCTCTAATGTAGTCACACCTTCTTAGACTTGTGTCCCTTAGTCCCTGTGTTACATTACATTACATTACATTTAGCTGACGCTTTTATCCAAAGCGACTTACAGTAAGTGCATTCGACCAGGAAGATACAACCTTGAAGAAAACAGAATCATATAAGTACATCAGGTTTCATAGAGCCAAACATTTCAAGTGCTACTCAACTAGCTTTAGATAAGCCAGTCCTTTATTAGTATATAAGTGCTTTGATAGCAGTTCTTTGTTAGTAAATCTATCGCTCGAAGTGAGTCGAAAGAGATGAGTTTTCAGTCTGCGCCGAAATATGTGCAAGCTTTCTGCTGTCCTGATTTCAAAGGGGAGCTCACTGTGTTGTGCTGCAACTGACACTGTGTACGTTTTTTCTTGAGTTTAAAATATACAAATCCACGTTGATGACTTTTTTTCTTTTCAAGTTAATACTGACTCAAAGACAATGATCCCTACCCTTTCAAATGCATGAAGTTTTGATCACTTTCACCAATTATATGCCTAACATATTAAACCACATTAAGCCCTCATTTTTGACTTAATTTAATTTAGCTGGATTTAGTTTTTAGAATTAAACTTTCAGATAGTAAAGTATAACCAATTATAACATCCCATCACAATTTCAAAAAGTTATTATGTCACATTGAGAAAAAGATGGAATGGCAAGGATACATTTGACCCTTTAGTTGAGATGTTTTAAAATAGTTTTCCCCAAATTTGTCTCATGTATTGCTTTTTTTGTACGTAATAGAAAGAGCACAACAGCCAGTAAAGGTGTCTTGTTTGTTTTGCGTTATCTTACTGTCCTCATAAGGAAATATCTATGCAGGGTTTCACAGTAGGAACACACACATGCACACACACAGCGTCAGCCTCCCTGAATTACATCGTAGAATTGAGATGTAATCAGGTTACATTGCATCTTTATCTGGAACAGTAATCTAGGAAATGGTCCTCTCTGTGCAGACAATGAGTGCTGTATGTTCTGCTTATCACAGAGAGTCAAATATCGAGCCGTGATGTTTCTACCTTCGTATCCCTCTGTCTCAGTCGGAGCTGCTGCCGTTTGGCTGACTTTATCACCGGCTGTACTGTAAAGCTTTAAATTATTCAGTGCCTGCACAGATCGAGAGAAAGAGAGTGGGGAAGGGGGAGAGACATTATCTTTGACAGCAGCCTCTATTTTTCTCCTCTTCCGTCTCACTGCACATCAGTTCAGACAGTGTTTACCAGAATAAGCCACGTCCTCTTTCGTCTTCTTTGCCTTTCCCGTGGATGCTCTCTCATTTTTATTCAACAGCTGTAGATTATCAGCTGCCTTGCTCACATAAAACAGGTTTACTGCAATAGAGTACTTGATATCCTTTCAACGTCTGATTCGCTAAACAATTTTAAGCTCACAATTTTGAGATTTCATGTCTCCAAAGTGCACTCTGCCGCAGAAATTGGAGCTTGGAAATACTGTATCTGGCCTTAGCTCCACTGCAGGTAACCATTTTCCTGATAGTTTTGTAATAAAGTGTTCAATAGGTGTTTTTGTATAGCTCTTTGGTGTTATTTTACTGGAGTGTCCAATATAGTTCAACTTCAAGTAGCTTATAATGATGCCATGAGAATATTGCTGAAGAGACCTCGATGGTCTAGTGCAAGTGAAATGTTTGTGGCTGCAGGAGTCAATACTCTACAAGCTGTTTTAAGAAATCTCATGTATAAATGTATTTGCCGGCTTAATGACTCAATGACTTAATGAAATCCTCTTGGCCTTATCGAACATAAGGTTTAGTACTACACGCTACCAATCACAGCTGTGGAGACATTGGTATAGTTGTCTCTTTGTAGGACACTGATTTAAATTATTCTTAAACTATGAATTCTTTTTATGCTGTGTATGTAATTTATTCTATGTAATGCCTTGTATTTTATCTATGTAATGTCTTGTCTTTTATATGGACCCTGAGTCTGTAATAACGTTTTCATTCATTCATAGTGTCCTATAGTGGTCGAACGCACTTATTGTAAGTCGCTTTGGATAAAAGCGTCAGCTAAATGCAATGTAATGTAATAGTTTCTGAGCCGTTTCCTATTTCCTCTTCTTTCTTTCTTTTTCTTCGCACAATATGTGCGTCCATTATGTGCCATTTATTCTTTAAGAATAATAGAGACACAGTTTAATTGGTACAGTTAATTCCAGTTGATTATTTCAAAGTAGCCTAATGGTTTGGATATCCGGCTGTGCAAATACTTTCTATAGAAAGCATTTAGTCAGAGTATAGCAAGTCAGCTAGCAAAAATGAAAATGTGTCTTCAGGCAAGCATAACAAATTGAGATTTAATTTTAAGCTTTTCTTGCAAAGAAATTCCTATTTCCCTCAGCAGCTAATTATATCCAGGAAACTTGCTGAGGAATTATTAAGAGCGTTCAGGCAATAAAGCGTTCCCAAAAGTTCTGTCATTAGTGTATCATATAACCTTTTAAGTGTGATCTATTGTCCTGTTGTACTTTCTGCTGTATACAAATGAACACAAGAAGGTTTATTAGCCAAAGCAAGTCACAGAAACACTGGCTTTTTCTCCGAGGCATCTAGTTTCACAACCATGGTACATCAGTGTGAACTGGTTTTAGATCTGTAAAGTTTCTGGCTAAATCCGGTGTACTTTATTTACTGTGTAGAATTTAAACTCCATTATAATAAAGATGAGTTTGTGAGCAATTTACTTTTATGACCACAGGCTGCACAAATGGGAACATTTAACGATCCCTTTAATGGAAATCCAAACATAGAGACATCAGATAAATATATAAAATCTATCACAACCAAGCTTGTGGAGCTCTGTTAGAAACATTTGATGATGTACAAACAGGCTAGAAATATGGCTTTTGTTAGGACATGTAATTATGCTGCACTTTATTTGCCTCTAAGCAGAGCCTTACCAACATCAAAATGTTATCGTAACTAGACAGAATAATGACAGGAACAACAAATCAGACTGGTTGCATCGAAATAATTTTCCTTTAATCAAACAAGCTATCGACTCTCCCCAGATATAAGTTAGTAATGATAGTCCTGCCTTTGATTAGAGACCTGAAAGAGCATCTTGGATTCGGCCTGTCCGTGAAGCTAAAAGCCTGGAGCTCTTTGTGTCCTTTCTGTCAGTCTGTAATCATCAAACATGAAACGGTATAAAAAAGAGTGAACTGCGAGCTGCTGAAGGGCCTGGTTCTCCTCACAGGAAGACGGCCACTCAGAGAGGGTGTTTGGAGGAGAACAATAAGACCCTGTCCTCGTTCACACACACATACTGTAGATAGATATCCACAAAAACAAACAGAAAAGTTATTGTTTGAAACAATCAAGTCATTATTTTTTCTGGCTGCATTTGAGACTTGTCACTTCACGGTGTTAATAACTAGTCATTTAATTGTCCCCTCAGGCATTTCATATTCATTAACATTTCCTTTGGGCGGCATGATTTATAAGATTTTGTTAATATTTCTAGTAATTTTTCAGCTCAATGGTTAATGATGCAGATCAGTTCATATTTCATATTCATCTGATATTGTAATGAATCCTCACACTTCCTGCATGCATCACGAATAAACAAAGGAAGAGCTTCCTTAATGTGTTGTAATTTTTTTTAAAGACAATTTATAAAACTAAAAAAAGTATATGAAGTGAACGACCAATAAAATAATCAATCAGGAGGAACTGAAGATGGAGTAGCTGGGGTGAAAGTCAGATTGGTAATTCATTATTTTTTCTCTTGTGTATACCCTTCAGTTCTCTGTGTGTGTTTATGCACCTGGTGCATCCTTTTGTGGAAAGGGAAAAGGAAGAGGAAGCCTGAACTCACACACACACAAACTCACACACACACACACACTCGTATACAATCTGTTTCTTCTGAGTCAAGGTCTCAGGTCATTGTTGGAGGATCTGCTGTGATAGAACTGGAACAAAGGGCACAACAACAACAACAACACAAGACTCACAAACACGACACAGTGCCACATTCAGCACAGTGTGATAACTGTATTTTCCCCAGTATATCTACATATATCTTAAACTATAAGGAATATTGTGCATGCTTCAAGCTCTTGTACTGTGGTGATAATAATCATATATTAGCTGTAAAATGTACCCAAATATCAAACCTTTTTTAACAATCTCTGAGATCGGGAACCCTTTTTTCAAGAGAAACCTGTCTTCAAAAAATAAACATAAGTTGTTTAAGAGAAGACAAGTGGAACGATAAGTCACAGACATCAATTTTATGTTATTAATTGACAAAAACATGCTTTGAAGCGCCATAAAACAAAGCTGGACTCTCAAGAAACAGAAACAATACAAGTCATTTAAATAATGTAAAATAAAACAGCCCTAATTGTCCCAAAAAATCACTTAATGGAGCTTCAGCAGTCAGACATATATTAAGTTAAGTGTATGTGTGTGTGTGTGCGTGTGTGCGTGCGTGTGTGCGTGCGTGTGTGTGTGTGTGTGTGTGTGTGTGTGTGCGCGCGTGCGTGTGCGCGCGTGTGTGTGTGTGTGTGTGTGTGTGTGTGTGTGTGTGTGTGTGTGTG
>CALSBZ010005395.1:130265-161392 GCA_943591055.1 Gobionotothen gibberifrons
CACACACACACACACACACACACACACACACACACACACACACACACTTGCAAACACACTGTGTGTTTATGATAATAGACCAAATGCTTCTATTGATTCGTTCTCTTTTGGTGTCTGCGTGTGCATGTAAAATTAGTTTTATTTCATGGAGAGCCCACTTCTCTTTAACATGTTCTCCCACAAGAGAATCATGAGTTCTCCATCTGTTCACATTCACTGTATATGATGAAGCATAAGAAATATACATGTCATGTTTTGTTTTTTACTCTTGTCTTTAATTATGACCACCTAAAATGATGAGTGCATATCAACAAGCTATTGGCATATGGTTCGAATAATGTTATATGGGAGCCTCTGTTTTTATGTTATCTTTCAGTTATTTAGGGTTTTTCATTCATTCATTGCCGTTCCATATAATTTTGATATGTACGTTTCTTCAGTGCTGTTCTACTGCAGTATTTCAGATGATAATTCAAAAAATATGACACAAAACGGCACTAGAGGTGTTAAACATGTTGCACTTGTTAAAACGTTTACTAATGGATGTCACTGCTGCAAAATCAGAAGAGCTATATCAGCCTTTTTGAAAACCTCTAATGGAGCATGCTTCCTCCCCCTTCTTGTAAAATATTCCTCCTCTTGACTTTGGGTCAAAATTGTCACCCCCCTTCAGCCCCTCCACACTCCTCCCCTCCTGATTTTTTATAACTGGCTGCAAATTCACTGCTGTTCATTACCCAGGCAGGGTCAATTCCCCAAACAATGTGTTTGGTGTCACAATAAAAAGGGTGTTTTTTACGGCTTGTCGCAGTAAAATGCTATTAAACAGATAAAACACCGGCAACGAGCATCAGGAGGATTATAAAAGGAATTGCCTTGATAAACTCCACATATCTGCGTGATGACACCAGCAGCTCTTCTCTCTGTCGCTGGGGAGGAGGAGGGGGAGGAGGAGAGGGAGGAGGAGGAGGAGGAGGAGGAGGAGGAGAGGGAGCAGGAGGCGAGGGAGCAGGAGGAGGGGAGGCAGACTGAGAAGCACATGGTGGGAGAGTTTTTTCAGCTCTACAGCGCCACCATCTGGGGAGATAAACCCAATGGCTGCCTCTCTGTCCTGTATCCTGATATATTTCATGTGATGCTTTGCAGTCTGAGGCTTGAAAGAAAAATAAGACTTTTGTTATTTCAATTATTAACTTTATGTTTCTTAATTATTTTAGGCTAAATATGGTATTGGTTCATTTCTTCTAAAGGCAAGCGTGTAGAAAAAAATCAATATCAGTCAGTTGGTGATTTTGTTGGTGTCTTTTTCTCTCTCCTGCTTTCCACATCACAGTAATTGGTCACATCTGAATGACTTGTAACTCTGTTTTTAAAAGCGAATAACTAATATACTAATATAAATGTAATATCTGCATATTTATCTTTCTCATGTGTGTGGTTAAAACAGAGTAAGGTTTAATAAATATGGTGATCACAATGATAAACGAGGATTACAAAGCAACAACAACATTGTAAGTGAAGTACTGAAATGTTCTTGTTTTTTGTAGTGCTTCATATCTATCTTGCATTTCAGCTGCAGAATGATCATTAAAATGGTCTCATGCTTCCCTCTGGTGGTTTTAGTAAGAATGCATACAACTTTCACTAATAACCAATAGACATGTCCATTTCCTGCTGTGGGGGAAATTACGGATATCTTATTCTACTCGTGTTTCAAATAATTGCAGCCTCCAGTAAAAGTACAATATTTGCCTCCCAAAATGTGGTGGACAAGTACTAATACCAGATTGTAAAAAATATGTTAATGGTAAAAGTCCTATATTGAAAATGCTACTTAAGTAAATGTATGTAAGAGCAATCAGGAAAATAAACATAAATAAATACGTTAAAAGTGAAAGTAGACTTAGAATATATGTTAACTCTTCAATCCAAATTATTGCAATGATTGACATTAACACGTTGTTTGTCTTGCAGGATCAAATTAAATCAAACAATTCAGGATTAATTATAAAAACGCATTATAAGGTCATAGGTCTTTGTGATAACTATTTTTATATTCAACTATACAAATGCGGAACAGTTTTCTTGATAAGTTGAACCGAACGACCCTTAAATTCTAAGAACAGGCTTCACTTCCTTACACCATCTTGTTTATCCACCAGATGATCGTTGTTCTTGTTACATCATTATTAAAGTGCTTTTTGTAAAACCTTTGCCAAACTCTTAACAAGGCAGGAGGGTTTCGTTAGAATCCGCCAATCGTCGGTATTTTCCGGCCTTTTCCGTTCCCATATCGGACACTTCCGGTTAGTGTCGCCATCTGCTTTCTCGTCCTTCTCTTCTCCAATCTCCGTGTTGTTGTTCCCGGTGACGCGGAGGTGTAGCCTGACGCGGGCTCTTACGTGTCGGCCAGAATAAAAGTGGAGCTCCGGAGGCCCGGGAGTGACGAAGGGAGTCTGTATCGGTAAGGACGGAGCGGTGTCCGGGGCTCAGAGACACGGGACTCAGCCCTAGAAAGTGTCGGTGTTGTCGGGTTCGGCCCGAAGGAAACAAAGAGATCATGGCGCCGCGGTGTGTTTGTAGGGAGGGAGGGGAGGCTGCGGCTGTTGGGGAGAAACAGAGCAAATGTGCCGCTTTGATAGTGAACCCGGAGTGACAGTGTGTGTTTGTGTGTGTGATTGTGTGTGTGTGTGTTAAGTCATTTGACATGATAGGGACTTTAGCGTTGTTATTACCTACATGCAACTGCCATACTGTGCAGTTACATGATACAGCCATTATGCGCACAGATTTGCGCTGCTTTCATTGGAAACGGCGCATTGAACCCATCATGTCCATTAATGTAGGCTACTTGCTCGAATCAAATTGATGTTTATAATCTCAAATATTTTATTTCTGATTATACACATTCTGATAATCATTTTACTAGTGGCCATTATTGTGTATTCATATTAATCGGCCTTACATGTAAGCCGATGCGTTTGGTTGCAAATTAAAAACATGATCTCAGGCCTGGAGAGTAAACTCCCAACTGGTATTTTAAGTTGTAACAGTGTCTTATCTCCGGGGACATGGCCGCTGTGTGGAAGGGGCGTCGCCCGGCCATGTGGCTCTGCTGTCACACAAGTGATTTTTGAAAAGCAGAGGGAGAAATGTGTAAAGCCAATCATGCAGCTGAGAGGAGCTACGCACAGTGTGAGATCACAGCATCCCAGATCAACACACACTTTACCGCCTCAAGTCAGATCACTGAGGCTCAGAAGCTGCTTATTCAAATGAAATATATGCAGGTTAATGTGTTAAAATCCATGACTTGTTATCAGTGGTCGAAAGTGACCAAATACATTTATATGTGGTACTTGATTTATTCTTGAGTAGTTTTCTTTCTTTCTTCTTCACACAAGGAAACGAGCTTCAGGGTTGTACTATTTAAATCTAAGTTTTAGCCCATTGACACAACACACAACATAAATCAACATTTAAATCACAATTGATGGCTATCAACCATAAAGTATTTCAAATAAGCAATTTATGCATCAACAATTATTATCCAATACTATCTTGTGTATAATCCTGAAATGGGCTTTTCTGCATAATGATTACTTTGACTTTTAGTACTTTTTAAGTATATTTTGATCCCAATACTTTGAACACTTGACTTGTGTCATTTTTGTAAAAGAGTATTTCTCTAGTATTCCTACTTGTACATACAGTATACGGGTACCACTGGTCATCATTATTACAGTTAATTGTATAATGAACTAAAAACATTATATATCGTAACAGTACAGTCACTCCAGGGTGTTTTGATATGTGCAATGAAAAAGTGAATGATAACAGCTGGCCATTAAAATGATCATTTAAACATTTACTTTACAGGGGGAAGGAAATGATAGGTGTAGTGATGGACTCAGACCTGAATTTTAACAGTCACATTACAACAATTATTAAGTCTGCATACTATCACCTTAAGAACATATCTAGGATTAAAAGACTAATGTCAAAGCAGGATTTGGAAAAACATGTCCATGCTTTTATTTTCAGCAGACTCGACTACTGTAATGGAGTCTCACTAAAAAATAGATTAGAAAGCTGCAGCTAATTCAGAGCGCCGCTGCTCGTGTCCTCACACACCCTAAAAGAGTGGATCACATCAGTCCCATTCTGAAGTCTTTACACTGGCTTCCAGTCTGTCAAATAATTGATTATAAAGTACTGCTGCTGGTTTTTAAAGCACTGAATGGTTTAGGCCCAAATTATTTTAACGATCTCCTGCATAACTATGAACCATCCAGGAGTTTCAGGTCTTCTGGGGCGGGAGTGTTCCAAGAGTAAGAACTAAACATGGAGAAGCAGCGTTTAGCTATTATGCCCCGACCATCTGGAACAAACTCCCAGAATCCTGCAGGTCCGCTGCAACTCTTAATACTTTTAAATCCAGACTAAAAACGTATCTTTTTGCCACCGCTTTTGATTGAGCTGTTCATATTCACACTGCACTATGGCTTTTATTCATGTATTCTATACCTGTAGTGTTTATTTTATTATCTTTGCTTTTTAAAATGCCTGTTTTTAAATGCCATTTTATACTGTGTTTCTGCTGTATTTATTCTTAAATGTGCAGAAATGTGTAACAACAATAGAAACTTAAGCTGTTGTTATTGACAGATTTATAAATATCATGCTTCTCATTGAAGCAGCAACCAAAAACAGATCAGAGAACAACACTGCATGTCATATTCGATCACAAGCAATTCAATTATAGAAAAAAGAACAAAAATAGTAGAAAAAAGTTTCTGGCACAGATTTAAGTTATTTGAGTTATTATGAACCTTTTTCAAGGGAACAGATTTAACTCAGAAATGTGTTCCCTTGACAGCTGTTGGGTATGATTTATTTCCGTTTGCCTGTATTTTGAGTTTGTTTGGTTTTCTGAGTTGCTGCAAACGAACATTGAGTTCTAACGGCTTCTCTTGTCCGAATCTGTCTCCGCAGCTCAACCGATGAGGATGGAGTCAGTGGAGGTTCAGCAGGGGGCGGAGGCTGCTGTGACTGAGACGGAGACCCAGCACATCACCCAGGCTCAGATCGCTACTCTGGCCCAGGTAACGCGGATGTACACGTATTAGGTGTTAAAGAAGGAGCCCCTTTCTGCTCAGGAAGTGCAGTTGGTTTCCAAAAATGTTGAACAATATCAACTTTTGAAATGCAACAAATAAGTGCACATGGCAGTATGCATGGTGACATCACTTCTGAATTTCAGATGACCATGACGTCGGGCCTCACCTCAGCAACAGGTCCCACGGTAACACTGGTCCAGCTTCCCAACGGACAGACGGTCCAGGTGCACGGTGTGATCCAGGTTGCTCAGCCGTCTGTCATCCAGTCCCCACAGATCCAGACTGTGCAGGTATAACACCCCTACAACACTGGTTTGATGGGCTGTTGAAAGTAAGCCATAATATAAAGAACATTAAGTGAGAAGGTTTGTTTGTGTGTTTCAGATCTCCACCATAGCAGAGAGTGAAGATTCACAGGAGTCAGTGGACAGTGTGACCGACTCTCAGAAACGCAGAGAGATTCTGTCCAGACGCCCCTCATACAGGTCAGTTCTGAGGTTTTTAAAGCTCATTTGACCATACAACATGGGCCTTATATAATATTTAAATTTTATTAATAATAAAAAAACTGGTTGCGTCTTTTTAATTTCTTACAGGTTACATACCAAAGCTGTTTTTCATTTCTCCCTGTTCTGTTTCTAACTCTATCTAGAAAACGTTTAGAGCTGTCTTCATTGCTAGAGAACATTTTTACAGTTGCAACTGCAACAAACATAGCTACGTTTGAACAATCTGGGGCTTCAATCAATGTGCTCTTTTAATAATCTCCCTCTTTTTCATTAAAAACCCAAAACAATGAAGATTACTTGTTTGTGGGACAGAAATTACCATCAATACTAAAATTGTGAGTTTAAAATGTCTATGAAAAGTCTGTCATAACCACCTCAAATCATAGCATCACACTAACACTGGCCCATGGTGGTTTGTCCAAACAGGAAAATCCTGAACGACCTTTCGTCCGACGCTCCGGCTGTCCCTCGTATCGAGGAGGAGAAGGCAGAGGAGGATTCATGTATTGCTGCTTCACCTTCAATCACCACCGTCACCATGCCCACACCCATCTACCAGACCAGCAGCGGCCAATACAGTAAGTGATGGATCAATGGAGCCCCCTACTTCTTTCTGTTAAGGAAACATTATTTAGGATGTATTTTTAATGCATGTAAACTATTTAAAAATTATCTTAGAAAATACAGGTTCACCCACGTTTATAATAATATGTTTTGTGATTTACCTCTGTTGCAGTGATACCCAACGTTTTTGGCTTGTGATTCTTTTGAAATTAATCAAGTTAAAATATATCACAATATATGGTTTGTAGAGGAGTAAAAGCAAATGCTCTATATAAACTGAATTATATCTCTCTTATAACAAAATCTAATTATTCCTGATGTTGAAACACTGACAGACAAGCACACAATGTCTTAAAAAAGTGTACTCATTTATGTGATATTAGCAATTTAGCCAGAAAAATTTAAACCTGCAGGGACAGACTGTGTGCATATACGTACGCATCTTTAAACACCTAATTAAAGCATCTAGTGGTGATGTACCCGGGCGGTGCTTCAGCCATTTGGTTTCTTGCTGTAGTCCAAGAGGTTGATTATTTTCTTCACTGAAGTAGCTTGTTGTTTACTAACCCATTGTCTCAATGTGCATTTCTTCCAACATCTTTGATGAATGTTAAACACCTCTTGACAAAAGTTTCATCCAAATACATTTTTTTAGGAATTTACAATGAGCATATCATAGGGACCGATTTTCATTTAATGAATTCTCTAATGTGTCCCCTCTCAACACACAGTTGCAATCACACAGGGTGGAGCCATTCAGCTGGCTAACAACGGTACAGATGGAGTCCAGGGCATCCAGACTCTGACCATGAGCAACGCATCAGCCGCACAGCAGGGGGCAACCATCCTGCAGTACGCTCAGACCAGCGACGGTCAGCAGATTCTGGTTCCCAGTAACCAGGTGGTGGTCCAAGGTGAGAGGAGGCAGTATTAACTGAGTGGTGTGTAAAAAGGCTGCAACTAGCACATCGACTCATTACTCTCTAATGTACCTATTTTATGTTATTTTGGTCTAAAAAGTCTAATTTCACTTCTATTCTCTTTCATTTTCTGGAGTTGGTAGCAAATATATATATTTCTTTACTTTTGTTACTCATCCAAACAAGCTTATATAAAATATTGATTCTCCAAGAAAAGTGATTTTTACCAAGATAACCAATTTAATAATTGTTGATTGTGTATAGGATATACATATTTCATACATTTTTGTATTCGGGATTGTTGGAAACGTTATTTCGATCTCTCTGTCTGTACACACATTAAAGTTGACTTTGACTTTTGACTTAACATCTACTCTCTGACAACCACACATTTCAGCCGCCTCTGGTGACATGCAGGCCTATCAATTCCGAGCAGCCCCCAGCAGCAACATCTCCCCAGGGGTGGTCATGGCTTCGTCCCCCACCCTGCCCATCCAGGGCGCTACCGTGGAGGTCACCCGCAAACGAGTAGTCCGCCTCATGAAGAACAGGTATGAAAAATGTGAACATTTTTGTATTTGTGTGTTTGGTCTCAATTTATGGCTTTGTCCTTGTGACAGAAATGCCCCAATATCACATTTCATAACCAGGTGGCCTAGAAGTCAGTTTGGAGTAGATTAATTTTTTAATCAACGATTCCACTAAATCCCCCCCTTACTTAATCAGAGGGACAAACTATGTTTTATCCTTCCAACAGAGAGGCAGCCCGGGAATGTCGCAGGAAGAAGAAGGAGTATGTTAAATGTGTGGAGAACCGGGTGGCCATCCTGGAGAACCAAAACAAGACACTAATCGAAGAACTGAAAGCCCTTAAAGACCTTTACTGCCATAAATCTGAATAGTTCCCGTCCTTTACACCGAGCTGGGCTAAGTAGCATTTCAGTTCTCTTTAAATACTTTGACTGTTTGATACTGTGTGCCTGGCCCTCCAGTTAGCACACAGCGAGCCAGTCCAGTTTTCCTTTAACCAGTTAAGCCCCATGATGCAACATCTTGCAAGAAACAGCGTCTGAGGGCTTCTTAACATTTAACAAACTATGAATGTGTCATACCCACTTAACGGGAAGAAACTCAGCAATCAGACAATATTAACAATTTTTAGCTAAACGAAACACAAGCCTCTGAATTAGCACTAAGCGAAAAATTGCTAACGCACGACAGAACTCACAGTAGAAATATTTTATACTTCACCGGTTCTGCACAAACAAGATATCAAATGAAAGCTGAGATTCCACATATTCCAATGGTATAAGTATCATCACTCCACGACCAAAACTCAGGGCAGCGAAGGCGACACCAGACAACACACAACTTAGCTTTATGGGGCCAAAACGGCAAATATGTCTTACCTTTGCTGTTTTCTGATCAAAAGTTTGTTCAATGGCATTAAAACGCATATAAACGCTGCTGAAGGTTAATCCAATGTCTCTGTGTCCCTTTGAAATGATTACTGATAATCCATCATCATATTTATGGCAAAAACAGAGTTGTCATATATAGTTGCTATGAGAACTACGAGAGTGTATGAGAGCTTCCGGTTTTGGGCTTGCTGGCTGCGCATCACTCATTCACCAATGGTAATGTTTAGATGGATTTAGGAACTTCCCTCTCGATTCTATTGGCTCTATCGGTTAAAAAGAGGTGTCAATCATCAACATCGACCGATGGGTTCCAGAGATATGGAAGATCCACCCAAATGACCCCAGAAGTGGGGTTCTTTTTATAAATCTCTCTAAAAAGGTCAAATGTCACTTGTTTTGCATCAATCTTGATACAGGGTACTTATTATGTGTTATAGTTTGGATTCCTACAGCTTTTAGTCTCCGATCCCATCATTCAAGGGTGGTTTACTTTTCACTATAAGTAATGTGTTCTTTTTGGACGGACACTATAATTGACAGTTTTTTTACTATGTTCAATCTGAAATTTCTTTAAAATAAAAAACATCTATATTGATTCTGACTTTTCTACATCCAACTCACAGGTTTATCATTACTTTGAGAAAAAAGATTATTAATTTACCCCTTTTTAGAAGTGAAGATATAGTCATTTGTTCTGGGAATGTCATTTTCGAGCCTGAGACCTGAAAAACAGGCATGGGGCTTAACTGGTTAACTACATCCACTTCAGCAGGCTGTCGATGATAATTCATTAAAAAATATATACACAATCTTTCCAGTAACAGAGCACATCAATCAAATCAGCTGTGGACAAAGGTTCCCATTAGGGCTGCACAATATAGCTTTTTTTTGTCGCCATTGCCCTGGGCAAAACACACAGTGCAAAAGACTGCAATATTGCACTTTCAAAAATTGTTACTTTTAAAATTACGCCCTGTGATATTTGTGTCTGATTTGGGCCTGTTGTTAACTCTATGGCCAATCAGACAGCCGTCCCCGCTCTACTCTCTGAGACTCAGCCTGGGTTTGTCTTCCCGCAAGTAGAGTGACAAACACAGGTAGGCTTGTTCGGCCCATAGATATTATTGTCATTTATCATAAAACAATATATACGTTGTTAGCATACAATGCGTTTGTTGTTTTAGGTATGTTTTTAAAGAAAAATAGCGGTAAAGAAGTCACATGGCAGTAAATGTACAGTGTAGATTTCAGTTGTATCTATGAATAAACTCTGCAGCTCTTTAAGAGCCAAGTCTAGTCAATTTAAATATATACATATAACAGTACCCTTTAATCTGTTCATTAATCGCAAGTTATTTCGTTATCAGGATATTCAACTTTAACATATAATTTCCTTATATCGTGCAGCCCTAGTTAAAATGTTTCTACATGTAACTGTTGCTAAGCCTGCGTCCTAATGTTAGAAGATTACACAAACACTCATACAGGTTAGAACAACACTGTACTCATCCTAGTCATTGTAGAGAAACGTTATCATAAAAGACTTTGGCAAAATTAAGAGTCGGACATTTCTTTATCAGGCGAGCTCAGTCAGTTGCACATAAAAGTCATAAATTGTGCTAATAACTGCCAACCTTTTTAGGAAGTAGAGCTGTGTGTGTCAGCAGATGGCACATTGTTAAAAAAAGGACAAATAATAGAGTAAAGTTTTGCTTTTTAATTTCCTCATCTTGTTTCTCTCTTCCTCCATAACATACATGTGAGATGCTATTACAATTAGGGTCACAAGCCTAACAGCAACACAAGGTGCAATTTTTATCTAAATGAAATCAAGTCTGAATCTAAAGTTATAACCCAACTTGGATGCTTTGACTGACTGTACTTACTGCAGTTCTGCACACTAGTAGTTTTCAAGGCAAAGCACACATTTAATGGACATTCAAGTGTGTTCATGGTTTAGATAACTAAAGGTTATTTTATAAATCCCAAGATATGACTGGTTGAGTAAAATGTTGTTATGAGAGTAATGTCTAAAAACAAAAGATATATATTATCCCGGATGTTTAAAAAGACTTTAATGTTTTCCAAGCCCACCTTTATCTTATTGTGCCACAGTTGATGTCAGTGTGTCTTCAAAATATGACCTCCTTGATCCAAAATATGTTTCCTTGACATTTAATTTTTCAGTCTTTTACAGTATTGTGTCTTTTGCAACATCTGTTAAGGTCCTTACACACCAAGCCGATTTCGGCCGTCGATAGATGTCTGGCCGTCGATGAGCGTCCTGTCGCCCTACTCAGGGTGTGTTTCACTTCTCTTATTTTTCATTTTCTCGCTCCTCGGTCTCGGTATCACCGGAAGTTGATTTGTCTGCGCCATCTTGAGTAGCGTCCCAGTCATCTATGGTCCCAGTGGCCTTATTTGTGTCGGAGGACCAAGGACCGAGGATCGAGGAGCGATAACGGAGGAGCGATAATCGAGGAACTACCAGACCATCCTCCGGTGAAATCCTCATACACTCTCCCCGCCCCCTTACTGTGTATCGCTCACTGATTGGACGATGCAGCGCATGCACTGATCTGGCTGCTGTCAGACGATCAGCTGTGCGGCGTCATCACAAACGGACGTCGCTTCACGTGACGCTCCGGAGGAAACGACGTCCCATTGCTCTTAAAACTCATTTCTCTGCTTCTCGTGGTTTCCTTGCGTCTCTCCATGCTTCCCTGGTGGGAAGGACTAGTCGCAGGGAAACGACGCAAGTGTGTCCCGACCCGTCGTGTCTTTTCGGCCATGCCGACACCTTCTGCCGTGGCTGTCGGTAAAAGGCCGTCGGCTAAAGAAATCACTCTGATGGCTGTTCAGTTTAGCGAATCAGTGCATGAGAAGCGAAACGGAAGTGAGGGACCCAAACAAACGATTAAGAAGACAAATCTGAGATTTCATTTAACTCTCGACACAGGTTCGGGAAAGCCCCATGAGCTTCTCGCTGTAGAGTGAAAATGGAACACACACGCTATTTGTTGTTTGTTTATATAACGCTGTCTGTTCTTCTTCTCTCGGTGTATCACGCAGTCTGTCTTCCGGTTGTTGCCTCTTTTGAATGACGAATACACACTACCGCCACCTGCTGATAAGGAGAGTTATTGCCACGCAGTTCGTACGTGCTACTTGGCCGTCGGCTGAAGTCTTTGCGGTGTGTTCCAGTCATGGATGTATAATAAGAACTGGATATAGCGTCGGAGGCGGGGTCTCGTTCTTTCCTATGAGAGCTGCTCATTGGCGCATGAGGACAACATTTCCCAACTTTTGAGAGAGCGAAACGCCACAGATTACCCTTCATGCCTGGCTGTCACAGCAGAAGAACCCGTATGTGCGCTCACAGAGCATGCGGCCCTTAAGCCCCGCCTCCCGAGCTCCCACTCTGCTCAGTAGAATGAATGGAGAGAGAAAATAAATCTAGATTCGGCTTTTAGTGCATTTTACAACTTTAAGGACCTAATGATTATAATAAGGGCTATACAATAATTTATACTGGGTAGTTTATTTAGTTTTTTTTAAATTATCCACTGATTTACAGACGTCTCTTTCCCAATGTTAGTCAATGGGAAAAAGTCTTTCTGAGCCCAGTGACGTCACGGACTGATACGTAAATTGTAGTATCGCCGTTTGGACACAACGGATATTTTCATCAGAGTCCGGCGCACTTCCTGGGGGCTTGGTTCCAGTGCGACTGTTGGCCAAGACGCAGGAGACGTGAGGCGACACAACAGTCGGGTCCGACGGGACGTGTTCTTTGGTGTCAGATTGGTGTGTAGGGGCCTTTAGATGGTGGTAAGATATGGATTGCGTAGATGTATGATAATAATTCTTTTTGTATTCTTTGTAAAATCTACATGAGATATAGACTAAATTTACATGAATTCAACACTAGTAATCCATGAAAATGTTTGTTCTGTTTCAAATAAATCAATTTTATGGAAGTGTACGAGGTTTTTGAAAAGATATATGTACGTATTCGTCTGTTGTTGTTTTTTTATATAACTGTATATAGACTCTACAGCATGTGTAGACCTGTTTTTATTTTTATTTGATATGGAAAATGTTCTTATGGCTTGTATGAAACCAATTTTGCATATTTGTAAAATGGGTCAATGTAGAATATAAAACAATGTATGTGAGTGTATTCATGTAATCCACCAGGCCTACCGCAGTCATGGCAGCTAAGTGTAAGAGAAGAGGCCTTTGTTGGAGATGTTATATTTTGGAGTGCGGTACCCTGTTAAGGAGGAACTGTGTCTATTTGTAGAGAAGAGGGACTCTAAAGAGAGCAGTCAGGAACACAACATATATCATGTCATTTCATTTCCTTTTTCTTTTTTTTAACTGCAGAACTTTTGGTGGCTTCAGACTGATCCGTACATTGTAATATTGTTAACTGTAAGTTAAGTTTTAGTTTAGAAGCAACCTATTATATCTTCCAATTCATTTAATTAAGGCACAATTTATGTTTATTTGATTGTTTCTTTATATAACATGATCACATTTTCATGGTAGCTATATCAGTTTTATTTTTGTAGTTTAAAATGGTTTTCTATTGTACAGCATGTATTTGTAAAATATAAAGAATTAATGGGTCGAATCTGATAAAAAAAACGATCACAGCATCACCTCTTATATAGAGTAATTCAGAAGGCGTTGATGAATCAGCTCATGTAGACCGACTGAGGGAGAAAGGAGAGGAAATTGTAAATTTGAAAGAAGCACTTATTAGGAAATATCAGCGTCAGGGGTTTGCATATGTTTGTTGGTTTTTTAAGTGTATTCTGAAAAAAGTAATGAAAATCAACTCCTGTAATTCACACATCCAGTGCTGGTGCTGAAAAAAAAACTTGTAATAATCATTTTTTATATAGCGAGCTCAACTCTGTCGTGTGATTACACAATATCTTTCCAACAAAACCTAAAATGTTTTCATTTCTGTGCCAGAACAGTTCATGCCCACCGGCCTCACTTGCATGAAACAGATTGTTATACGTGTATGTAAAATTATATATTCCGAATTTCTAGAATAGTAATAATAACATTTTTTCTAACTTTTAGTGTGATCAGTTTATATATTGACACTTTTACAAGTTATCAATCTAAAATGCCATGTATTGTATAGTATCTTGTAGAGACAAGATAACTAATGCATTACATACCGTTTGTTTGAACATTGTCACATTATAAAACTATACCAGCCTATTATTTGTAAATGCTGTTAATCTGAGATTACATTACTCTTTTGTAAACACTTGCTATGTTGCAATAAACTGCTCTTGACGATGGTTGTGCATTTTTTTGCTGTTCAAATAAAGTAAAATATGAACAATTCGCTAATGACAGACATTGATGAGCCATGAAGGGGAACTATTTAAACACAAAAATATATTTCAATGTCTTTGTTTTATATTAAAATGCAGTTGAATATTGTTTTTATTATACTGAAGTATGGCAAATGCATTTTGATGTTGTTTCAGTAAACCATGTCTGAGATAATGTTGAGTAGTTAAATTCATATTAATTCATCTTATTTTATAATGTGATCATATGTCTGGTATAATATCTTATTTGCATATTATCTAGTTACTATTCCTTTCAGATGAATGCATTCTAGTACAAAATACTATATCAATCTTATTCCCTATTATTAGCAGAAATGGGAAAAACACTTTTATTACTTCAATGAAGAGGTATGCATGTATTGACAGATACAAAAATGATGGGCTTTAGTTTCCACTGTCAAAAAGGGTGTGGGTCGGTGACGATACAAAAATAGTAGCGTTGTATATATACAGTTCATCAGTTTAAATCGTCTCCAACAGACAGCTCTTTCAACCAATGAGCGGTATTAAACTGACCATGTTTTGATTCAGCAGCGAATGGGAGGGAACGGAATTTCTAAGTAGGCGGGAGTACAACATCTCCGTGCCAAGAAGAGCCGTATGTGAGCTCCGGCAACAGATGGAGGACACCCAGCACAAATCTGAAGGGGTGTAGACTCTGATGGGGGAGTACGGACCAGCTACCAAACTTAGCTCTCCAATGAGGAACTGAAATAAAGCTTAGTCGGTCAGACCTCATTGAGAATTTCTTGCACTTTTACATTATTGGTTGGATTTTTCTCTTTTTACCTTCATTTTCCACTGGAGGCCTCAAAAGCCTCGGGCTAGATTTGGCTTCAGACAGACCCGAGAGCAAGAAGACATCTGCGGGATTGTTTGAAAAGTCTCGTAAAAGTATTTGCCATAAACTTACGTTTTGAATTCGTCTCATGTATATTTTCTCAAGTCGATAGTGTTCACACGATAGAAAAACGTGTAATAAAAAAAAGTTAAGGAGACAGTTAGCTAGCTTGCTATGATGCTATTTAGCTAGCAAACGTTACCGAGCAGCTACACTCATCTTGAATGAATGAATTGAACCCTGCATTTAACTAACAACTGCTAGTTTGTATTGCTAGAACACGTCGAATATTACATGAGACGACTCCGATTTTCTACTACAGGGTGAGCCTGAGTGGCTAACTCTTCTTTGACTTACACTTCTACCCTCAACTGGACAGGAATGCGATCCCAGGGAGTTGGTGGACAGCGGCGATTTAGCACGCAAAGATAGCCCCAATACTGAGAAAAGCCTGGTAATGTGTATGAAGCAGAAGGAGGTTAATTTGAGCTAGCTACACATATTTGCACTACTTGGACTTGGCTGGAATAGTGTGGAGCTTTATCCCGACTCAGAATGGGAAACACGGTGACATGCTGCGTCTCTCCCGAGTCAAGCCCCAAACTACCGTCGAGACAACCGGCGGAGCGGCTGGAGGAGCTGGAGACCAGCACGGAAGTGAGCGATGATAACACCTTGCCCTACCTGCAGCATATCAGCGACAGAGAGGTCCCTGACGGTAGGTGTCCCACCAGATAACCGGGAAAACCTGTGATGATTTAAACGGCTAATTTACTGCACCCGTACAGGTCACACCCATGTTGTTTGTTTAAAGGGAAGTTCATCTGAATTTAGTCACTGTCATAGTGAAGAAGCTTCTTCACATGACTCAAAGCACAGCACACTGACTTTGGTGACAGTTAGCAAATATACACGCCATATGCACGCACGCATACAGTTACTTGTCAGCATAAGGAAGGGGCCCCTAGAAATAATAATGTACACACAAACAAGATACATTTTCAGTGTAACAATTTCATGATGAAAAGACAGTATCTCTCTACTGCAGGGAGATGCACACAGACTCCCTCTAGCTATGGCCAAGTTGCCAGACGTGTTTATTGCCATCCTGGTGCCAGCACTGCACTGATGATGAGGGCATTCTTTGCACTCTTCATTTGGACACTGCATCACGTTGATCACACTGGCATCACATCAGAAATAAAAACAAACTCATCAGCTCTTGGGCACCATATTAATCACTCAGTAATTGGCACTAAAAAGCATAACTTTTGTCTTTTGCCACCCTGAGGTTTATGCCCATGCCCTGTTTATGATTGAGGTGGGGGAAGGATACAGTTTGAATGGAGAGAGATCACCACTGAACCATAGCAAACTTATGTTTTTAATCGTGCCTGTATCTTTGCATAAACTTCATGTTGTAATTTGCTTTATTTAGTGATATTTACATAGACTTATCGTGTTAAAAAGACATGGGATAAAATCAAGCTTAGCCTATGGCCTTCAGGCAGTCCTGACAGTTGTTTTTGCTCACACTGTGATCACAAGCTCTGCTTTAGACCACATAGAAAAGCTTCTCAGAAAAGCATCTCAGATATTTCCCATTGATGTAGGCCCAAGCTAAGTGTTGTACTGTAAGTCCTTGTGTCGCCACTCCTCGACACAGGCAGTGTTCACCCCAGACATGTTGCTGTGGACAGTAGTATGTGAGTGCAGTGTGGGGAGAGCAGCTGTTGGCAGGGTGAGGGTCAGAATCTGTCCAGCAGTCCTTCCTACATTCCTCATCTCTCTTCTTGCTGTCCCTGCTTCACAAATGCTGCCATGCCCTAATCCCCATCCTTTTATGTAATGTGCCGTCTGCATGGATTGAGATAAGAACACAATTCTTAAAGTCGTGCATGTGAATAAACCAGTGCTGTTTTGTTTTTTTAAATTGTGGAATAACTTGTGGAAGACTTTAAAGCCATGTCATACTTGACTGCCAAAATGTATGTTTCGGACAAAAGAGGTCTGTCTATTCTCACTTGAACAGACAGTTGCCCACTGGGTCATGGGAGTATTATAATGAAATGCATACTTTGGTAGAACTTTGTTGTCTTTATATGGTAACACAGAGGGCAACACATTCTCTAGATCTGAACAGTTATACAACAACCATTGGTACTTGTGGAAAATGTGAATTAGTAGAAAGTGAACTGTTTTTCAATGGTAGCATTTTTATATACACATTATTACACCAGTTCATATTTTCTTCTCTAAAGTGTTTTGTTTGCTGTCAAGTCATTTGCATCCACTAACCCAAAGACATAACCAGATACGCAATTTCTTCCCTAGTGAAGCTCTGTCAAACGTGTGAAGCCGCCACCCTCACTAGTAATATTGTGCAATAAATCCATAGACTTGCGTTGCATTATTTGTTAGTAGTGAGGGACAACTTCCAGTAGTACACTATGTGAGTGTGTTTGGTCGATGGGTACACTAATGACTTCCTGTTCTCTCTCTTTGTTGGCTTATCACTACCCACAAGTGAGAGCGGTGCAGCAGCAAGATGCCTTTTGACAGATTGTCATTATAAAGCGCTTATGAACACTTTGTTTCCTCAGAGCTGGCCTTTGAGTCTAACCCGTCTGACCACGCCCGAGCGAGCACTATTTTCCTGTACAAGTCCCAGACAGACGGTGAGCAATCCTAACATGGCACACACACACCCCAATGATTCACATAAGCTGTGTAGCAAGAGATCCCTAGAAGCACACACATCTGAAACACATGATTTAGTGATGAATATTAAAACGGAAGATTATTTTCTAACGGTAATAGTTGTTGTTGTTGTTGTTGTTGTAATCCTTGGAGTGGTTTAAAATGGTCCTTACTACTTAATTATAGAGCTTTATTAATTAATCAACAATCAACAAAAGGTTTCAGTTTAAAACTACACTTAATTCTTTACAAGATACAGTACAACACTCAACACATGTTTATTCTTGTTTGTCTTTGTTGAACATGTCTCTCCCGTTGCAGTACGAGACAAGAGGAAAAGCAACCACATAAACCATATCAGTCATGTAAGTGTCAAAATGTATTTGATCATAAATCAGTTATCCTTACAGATTAAATGAGCAAAGCGATATTGTTTTAGACGCCAGTATTGGGCAGCTATTCAAAAGTGTGGAACCAGTCTAAATAGATGAAGCTACCAAGACCTTTCCTGTCCTGTGATAAAGTCTAGTTGCTGATTGTGTGATTGTATGTTTCAAGATATCTCCTGGTCAACTGTCAAAGAAATACAGCTCCTGTTCAACTATCTTCATAGATGACAACACCGTCAGCCAGCCAAACCTCAAAAGCACAATCAAATGGTGAGAGAATTCCCCACGCGGAGAAACACAAACACACGGAGCGGTCCAAAAGCCACTCATTTCACACGAGAAAGTCCTGTTCCATCACAGTGTTGTAATCCTAAAGTAATACCTAATGGATGTGTGACTAAAGCAGATGCTCTCACGCCTCATTTCGGACGCTCCTCTGTGATGTCAGTATTTCGGTGAATTTGGAAAATCTCATTTAATCAGGATTATCTCAGCGGGTTTAAATGAAGTTTCTGTGAAAGTGTGGAAATGTTTTGCAACACCATACAGGCTTACACACACACACACACACACACACACACACACACAGCATAATAATGCTCCCACTAAGAATGTTTTTACCCAAGCTTTTAAAAGGCCAAAACTAATAACACTGAATTACTGTTTGTCTTTTTCCTCATTCTTTTTGTTATTCTTCCAGCGTCACGTTAGCAACATACTACCACATCAAAAACAGGTAAATGTACATCATTTAATTTGCTTTTAATAATAACATTTGTGACACTTTATGTTTCTTAAACAGCGTTTTTAGTGTGTTCACAAATGTATTGTGTGTTCTTTAGGGACTCGGACAGGTCACTGGACATTTTTGATGAGAATTTGCACCCCTTATCAGTGAGTATCATAAATAGATTTCCTCAGAATCAAGTAGTTTTGTTTAATACATTAATTCGTCTGTCACTTTGTCTGTATGTCCAGGAAGATGTTGGTATCTTTTTAATGTTGTGTATTTGCCATACATCTGAGATTTGAGGCAAACTAGTTTGGAATAATGTATAATATCAAATGGCACTCGCTTCATTCAGACACGTGTGTGTGTGTGTGTGATCCGTTTGTCCCGTACAGAAAGAGCCATTGCCAGATGACTACTCCCGTGTGGACCCAGAACACAAAGTGATCTACCGCTTTGTCAGAACGCTCTTCAGCGCCGCACAGCTCACTGCAGAATGTGCCATTGTTACTCTCGTAAGTCTGAGCTTTAGGACTCGAGAAGCTTTTTGTCATGTTGGTAAATACTGTGGTGTTATCACAAACCGGCCACCAGAGGGCAGTAAAGTCCTACACACTGATTTGCTCTGGCTTGTTCGGTTTCCACTGAGAAATATTTTGAAAGAAACACAACAATACCATCATTCTCAAGGGCGAACATGTTACAAGAATTAAAACAGTAGAAGCTACATTAATTGAGAAGTGGGAATTATACAGGTACACTTGTATCAACACTTCATTAGGGGTGCTTCAACCTTTTCCCTTTGAGGGCTAAAACTAAATGGTGTTTGATTATGTTGACATGTTTTTTGTATCATATTGACCGTTAAACATTCTTCTTCCTCAAGGTGTACTTGGAGCGCCTGCTGACCTACGCTGAGCTGGATATCTGCCCCTGTAACTGGAAGCGCATCGTCCTGGGAGCCATCTTGCTGGCCTCCAAAGTCTGGGATGACCAGGCTGTGTGGAACGTCGACTACTGCCAGATCCTCAAAGAAATCACCGTGGAGGACATGTGAGTCGTTACCTTTACACAATGGAAAAACACTGGGAAATGAATGCAAAGGAAATCACCCACTCAAATGACAATTGCTGTGAGGGCGGTGACATTGGTGGCAAATATTTGTCAGTGAAGTTCTGAAAGTAGATTCTGGGCTACTTCCTTATTGGCCCCTTTTAAGCAAAGTTCCTCATCCAACTGAAGCAGTTATCGATTCTTGGGGTTAACTTGTTTTCTTGCATGTCCTCTGGCCTGGGAATAGGAATGGCATCATAACCCAGGCCCTTGTTTCTAATGATTGGATACACATATCGGTTGTTGTGTAGCGAGATGGTTGTCAGGCTGGATTGTCAAAAGTGGTCAGGTAATTTATCTCATACAGAAAACAACTTGAATAGTTGTATATCCTGAGTTGTGGCTAACATTTCAACATACCTCTAGATTTGGGTGCTGTGGCTGTTTGTATTTCTGAGCTCCATGTTTTTGGGAAACGGGTGATTCCTAACAAATATATCGTGGTTCTGGCCCTACATGTTTGCCCGCCTAATAAAATATATATGTCTAACAACAAAGATGCACTTAGAGCGGAGAGCAGCAGAGATGTTCTGGGATGGATGGAGGCTCCTCTGCTGTCGCTCAGGCTATAAGCCGCTGAAGAGGCCAGGGAGCACTTGGAGCATCAGGGCTTCATTTCCTACAATTGCTTTTCCTCGTGTGTGTGTGTGTGTTTGTGTGTGTGTGTGTGTGTTTGTATAAAAGAGGTTGAAAGTGCCTCCTTGTTTTTTGTGATTTGGAAAGGTGCGTGCTCTGCCTGCATGTCTGCGAGCCCCCATCCCTTTCTGACTCCCTCTCTTCCTCTCATATGTCTGACCCACACTCGCTCTGCTCTGTTTTCATTGCTGCCATTGAAGTGTCTTTGTGAGCCGCTCGGGTCTTGATGGAGGGATGAGGAAGAAGGGTAGAGAGAGAAACAGAGAGAGACGGAGAGAAATGCAGGGGAGGGTCTCAAGTGCTCTCACTGCTTCTACATAATGGCCCCGGCTCTCGCCCACTCCATTAGTTGCCCTGGGAGACCAGACATCACACACACACTCACGCTCACTCTCACCACCTTTGCTGACCAACAAAGCATCCTAGATGCTGTCTCCTTGGCGACCACCTCCCTTAGCTTTTCTCATGGCTGTGATGAAGATGATGAGGACGGAGGAGGAAAGATGATGGAGTTGTAGTCTGGAAAAAGATGAGCTGTGATACTCCCAAGTGGCTGCTCGCAGATACAGGTCTGATTGCCTGCGAGTGTGTGAGCTTTGATGCCATCTCCATGAGCACTTCTAGTTTAAAGTAAATTCAAAGTTTACTGGTGTACGAGTTCCTGCTGGAAACCTTTACTGTGGGACCTTCTTTCTTTTCACAAAAACACAAACTTGAGGAAGAGATTCAGGTGATAAGGTGGGGGGGGGGGGTTACCTTGGCTGGTTATTGGCTAATGGTTGTGCAACCCCTAAAAACATTGTGACATCATTAAGTGGCCTAATCTGATCAGCTCATTCTCAGACAGGTTTTTATATAAACGGATCAGGACAAAAAGAGAGAATCTTTTTTTCCTGAAACTTCCCGAATCTATTCTCTTTGCACAGAAGGGACAAACGTTTATTTATCAAAGACATGAAAAAGTGGATTTTTAATAATAGGTGACCTTTAACGGCCCGTCTACACAGCCGCGTTAAAAAAATCTTCCAACGCTTCTGTCCATTGACTTTGAATGGGGTGACGTCACGTTGCCTCACTTTCGCTGAACTGCATTGTGGGAAGCAAAGCGAAGATTTTCAGGATTCAAAAGTTGAGCAATGTTCAACTTTTGAAGCTGAGATGGAAGCGTCAGCCAATCAAATCCCGTTTATGCAAATCTGACAGTACAAGCGCCAGCCAATCAAACCGCGTGCAAGCTGGGAGTGACATACCGCAGTTCATTTTCTATATTCCTAAAGATGGAGGAGTAATTAGTTATTGCGGTAGCAAATCACCCGGTTCTTTATGACCAGTCCCTAATAACTTACCGGGATACAAACCGGAGGAACCAGGCATGGAGGGAGGTGGCAGAGACAGTGGGTGAAACTGGTAGCTTTTCGCCTGTTTGGGGATTTTATATCCAGTTTACTTCGTTTTAACATTGCTATTGCTTTGTATGTCGGGGGCGGGAGATTAATGTGATTGGTTGTTGGTCGCGTTGCTCGCAAAAAATCCCCAAGCTTCAGACATGCCCACCTCCAAGATCCAACGCGGCTGTGTGGACGTACCGTAACATCATAGTGAGATCTGAACAGGATCAGTGGCATCCTTCTCTGACGAGATGCACTTGTTACTTATTTTGTATTAAGATCGAATGGGATTTCAATTTAAAAGTGCTACTTTTGTCAATGAAAATGTCCCCTTTTTACCGTCTCTTTTCTGAAAGAAATGTATGAGTAAGAATACTTATTTTGTATTGGATTTGTATTTAATTCAATAAAGTCAGCAGTTGTGCTTGGCATTGTGACTAACAGTGTGTAGGAGATGATCTGATGGGATTTGACTAAGCTAGGAAGTAAAAAACTGTTTTCTGAGATTTTAATTTTCGAGGTAACTTACAATCCATCTAGCATAGGTCTCTTGTTTTTTTTTAATGGGCATCCGGGGCTTTTATCCCCTGCTCTTCTGTCTCACTGTTGCACTCGGTGGGTCACTGTCTCTGCTCAGAGGTTCTGTCTGTACTAACCCTCAGGTCTCTTCCCCCTCAGGAATGAGATGGAGCGCCAGTTCCTGGAACTTCTCCAGTTTAATATCAACGTGCCAGCCAGTGTCTATGCCAAGTACTACTTTGATCTGCGGCAGCTGGCTGATGACAACAACCTCAGCTTCCCTCTGGAGCCTCTCGACAACCAACGCGCCAAGAAACTAGAGGTGAGCGGCCCCCCATCAGACCTCCACCTGTTGGTCTCGTTAAGATGCTCCTGAAATATGAACTTCTCTGCTCTGCAGCAAACCCATCACACTCTTCTGGTACTGCCTCTGATATCTGATTAGAACATGTCTTTGTAAAGATGGTGGCCTATTCGAATTCCCAAATGCACTTAAGTGATTTATACACGGTTAAGTTTAGGTAGTGATGTAGCAATGTCCCAAATCCATGGTTCAGTTCAGACCAAATTCCAAGCCTCGGTTTTTGGGGGGGGGGGGGGTTAATACAAAATAAAAAACAGAAAGGAAAATAAATCTGTGTTTCATTAAATAAAAACCAATGTATATATTCCTAACGATTGACTTTGAAACACGGTGAATTTGTCCTAAACTAAAGAGAAACAAATACAATATTTTTTTCTTCAAATTCAACACCTGGTACATAAAACATACAAGTCTGAAATGTAACCTTTTCATCAACTGTTGTTCTGTTTGTGCGTTCAGGCCATTTCAAGACTTTGTGAAGACAAGTATAAGGACCTGTGTAAAGCATCGATGAGGCGATCCTGCAGCGCAGACAACCTGATCGGTGTGCGACACACCAACGCTGTGCTATCGTAGGCCGACTGCTGCCCTCTTCTCAAACCCAGAGACCCCCCCCCCAGCCAGCCCATACAAACCTCCCAGGCTCCACTCATCCTCACCAGGCAGGAGGCAGACTGTACGATCTGCCCAAACAGTTATCTGCATTACGGCTTGAGAGCTGCATGACTGCAACATTAACCTTGAAATTGGTGTTACTTTAAAACTATTGTTTTCACAGTCCCTTATTTATTTCATACTTATTTCTCAGAGAAAGTGTTAAGTAGGACTGCTCTACTGCAGTTATCTCTGAGGACTAGTCTTTGTTTTTTGTCATAAAAGTGTAATTTCTTTCCCCCAAATAATATTAGATTTATTCCATTCATCCTGGCATTATTCTGTTGGAACTCCATGAGAAGACAAAAAACAACAATTATCACAATTTGATATTGTCACAAACATGATTTGAGTCCCAACAAGGTCTCTCAAACAATACACAAACAGGAGGAAACGGTGCATTAGTTGGACTAATTTGATTGGTGGATTAATAAAAAAAAAATGGCAGCATTAGGATGGTGTATTGACTCAAGATAAACAGTGTACGATACACAACAACTAAAGTGTGTGTGTGTGTTCATAGTAATGAAGGAACATTTGGCCCAGTGCGACAGAGTGTATCATGGAGGTGTGTTCATAGTTTTTGTCAGAGATACAGGATCAGCTGGTCTTTTTTTGTCAAACACACGTAAGTGAATTCAAGAGATTAAGGAATCATGAGGTCACTCGCAAACCTTTGTTGTTTGTTGATATGTTATCAGGTCAAATGCAAAAACTGTTCTTTGTAAATGACAGGTAATACCTAAAGTTATTTTTGAGAGTGTAACAAAAGACTTGTTTACTGTTAATAACAGTGGTGTTTGATACTATTTCAGTATATTATCTATCTACACATATACATTTGGATGGAGCACAAAGCATGTCAAAGTATTAAACTATAAATATTCCACAGGATTGGGCTGAAGTACGCCAACCTTCAGTCAGCTGTTGTCTGTTTGTAGTGTGTTCTTGGATTTTGGAGTGCCAATCTGGGGTCAGTTACACTTTCCAGATCAGTATTGCTACCGTTTGGCTCGATACTGCAGTTAGGTTGAAATAATGACTACATCTAGATTGGGTCCAGTCTGTCCACCCTCAGTATTGTGCCCCCTCAAACCCTGCCATCCTGACCCCCTCCTCAAAGAGCCCGTAGACAGATTACCAACATTGTTTTTTTCCCAGGCCCGGATCAGAGCTTTCAAACAAACGACATAGATGTTGAGGGGGGGGAACACTGATGGATACTCCCCTCCTTTTTGCTTACTATGTAGGCTATCTAGCTGTGAAACGTGTCTTGTTTTTAATTGAAAAAAACATTTGCAGATGGAGTATTTTAAATAAACACTAATCATATAACAAAGAAGTGAATTGTGTTTGTGTGTCTGAGCTTGAGGTGATCAAAAGGTGGGTGCGGTCAGCTGTTCTGTCGTAACAAACAAAGGTGATTTAATCAGTCATCCAGAGAAAAGACCAATGCATACCCATAAGTGTAATTACCTCAGGATAAATCAACATATGTTATGCCAGATGTACAGAAACACACAGACGTACGTCACCAAACTTGAGATCAACTTGTTTTAATTCCACAATGTGAACAAAATCTACAATATCTTTTATATCCTTTGAGGAACTCAGGAGATTTACACAACAACAACAAAAGAAACGGTCAGTTTTTACAAACCTTTAGCCATTCATTATCACTCATACGCATTCACTCGCACAAATCAGACTAATAAATTAGATATCGTCTAGCGCGTGGACGCACAGTAGTCTTAACACAATTGGCCAACAGCATTGAAAGGAACCTCACAGTCACGGCAGAAAACAAATGTTCTCTGTTTTTGCCAAATCCCACTTATTTAGTTCACATTCCGTGTCCTCCTAATGTTGTGAACTACTGCTCGGAATTCTGTGAGAAAACTTTATTTATAAATTGTTTTTCTCCGTTTTGGGTTGTGCTAAGTCAGGTACGTAGTGTTTGGAAAATAAACACCAAATATGATCTCTGAGATGAAACAGAAGTCGCTCAGTTTATACTGTCAAGACTCCTAAAACTGATGATCCACATTAGACCAGACAATGGTAGGATGTATGTAGGATTCCACAACCTATGTCACGTTCAGGCTCATTAGAATATACCTGCACCCATGGCTGGAGAACTACCTTTGCAACATCTGTTGTTAGCCAATCAGAGCAAAGAAACCTTTTTGGGGGTGAATGCAGACCGTGTTTTTGTTGGGTAAAATAAAAAATGTAATGTCTAATAGAAACCCAATAATCCTGCAAACGAGGAAAAAAAATATGTCTCCTTTAAGTTAGATTGTCACAAAAATAAAATGTATAAAAGCCACGTTTGATTTTAAAGATTAAATGCTGCTACTAGTAATTATGATTTTCATCATCAATTAATCTGCAATTTTTGTAATGCCTATCACCAAGGCAACTTCAAATTGTTTATTTTCTCCAACCAACAGAGCCAGCCTCAGTTTACAGTGTCAACTGTCAAAAGCATGAATTGCTTTCATTGAGAAAGAGAAACTGCTGCTGCTTTTAATTACTAATGAATAGTCGCTCAATAAAATGGACGCTGGGTAATGTTCAGTCGGTCGTCTCGTTTTTTAATGTAATTATTTTTAAAAGTCTACGTACCACAACATATGTCTCTTCGTGGCAATGAAATCATGTGAAAGCAATGGTTCTCAAAATGAGGTCCAGGGACCTTTCAGGGGTCTTTTACTGTGTATCAGGGAGGCCCCAGCTGAACTGTCCTAAAATAAGCCATAAAGAATTTAGAATACATTATTTTTCCAGTAGTAGATTTCCCTGTTATCACTATTTATTCGTAATTTATACTTTTTTGTTTGGTAAAAAAAATCGATGAATACATTAAAGTTGATCTATTTGGATCCCTGATGGAGATCATAATGTGAGCCCTGTTCACCAGCAGATGGGGGTAAAGACAAAGGTCCGTTTCTTCCTGCAGCTCTAACCAGATCACTGCCTGTTGGTTCAAACAACTTAAACACAACCAGTTCAGAAACAGTCTTTAGTGACTTTGAGTGGGATGTATACAAACAACAGGGTTAAGAGGTCACAATGGTATCCTTTATAGAGACTCCATCAATTCCTTTTTGTTTGATTGATTCTCAGATGACTTCCAAGTCTGAGGAAACACAAAGACAGTTTTTCAGCACTGTTTCAGTTTGTATTCATACAAAACACACCAGATATCACACTCAAACATTGAAATGAAATGGCACATTTATGTACAACTTTATACAATTTAAATCAGACAAGATGTGTCTCTCTGGTGTCGTAGACTTAGCTTGTGTCAGTGGCATTGGTTGGTTACAAACTAAACATTAACACACTATACACCTAATATTTTTT
Organism: Gobionotothen gibberifrons; assembly: GCA_943591055.1. NCBI lineage: Eukaryota > Metazoa > Chordata > Actinopteri > Perciformes > Nototheniidae > Gobionotothen > Gobionotothen gibberifrons. Next base: position 156,887 of record CALSBZ010005395.1, read on the forward strand.
ACAGCATATTTGTACAATATATACATCAATAAATATGTTTTTTTCTCTCAATGCTCAGGGTAAACAGACAGGAAGAAGCATGCGTCATGGATCCATGTAGCTCTGTGGGCCTTTAAGATCATTTTCCAAGTAAATGTCAAGTGTGGTCGATCGCTTCGAAAAGCAGTTTCAATTGTTGGAGTCACTTTTCACAAAAGTCAGACTCTTTTAAATAAGCTTTGTTTAATGTTAGTTTAAATTGCTATTACCAAGGTTGTTGAATTTTCTCTTTTGACGCTCTGCATCTTTTGGTCCAATGTTTTTCATATTTTCACTATTCAGAGCACAATGTAAATGTTTGTCCGCATTAACTTTCTGGGTGTTTGGATAGTTTAGTTCATTTCTGTCCAGAGAGGTGACTGCACCGAGATCAGTCTTCCTTTTCTTCATTCACTTCATATATGCAACGGAGCAGCTTTATGGTAGATCCCTGAGGTAAGTCCAGTTCCAGTGTGTCCAGTTAAAGCAGTGCTGGCCTCACTGTACATGGAGGGTGGAGCAGTGGCTTTCTGCGGCCAGCAGGGGCAGCATCGAGCCACAAACCTCCTCCAGGACTCTAGGGTTTTTCCTGACCAAATCCAGACTCCTGAGGTGATGCCCACCACCAAGCACATTAAGTATTTGAGCATGAAGACGGCATAGTCTGGGCCCATGCCCGAGCGCTGGCGTTCAGACGGGCAGGAGCAGGCCAGCGCTCGCTCCCAGCCGGGCCGGTAGTGCTGCTCGTAGACCAGGCAGGCCACCACGATGGTGGCGGGGACCGTGTACAGCACAGTGAAGAGCCCGATGCGGATCATCAGCCGCTCCAGTTTGTCTGTCTTTGTTCCTCCTTGCTTGATGATGCTTCTGATGCGAAAGAGAGAAACAAAGCCGGCAAGTAAGAAAAGTGAGCCGGTGAAGAGGTAAACCACCAGAGGTGCGAGTACGAATCCCCTGAGGTTCTCCAGACTCTGGTTCCCCACATAGCAGATTCCAGCCACAGGGTCCCCGTCCACAGAGCTGAGAGCCAGCACCGCGATGGTCTTGACACTCGGGATGAGCCATGCGGCCAGGTGGAAGTACTGAGAGTATCCTGCGATGGCCTCGCTGCCCCACTTCATCCCTGCAGCCAGGAACCAGGAAAAGCACAACACCACCCACCAGATGGAGCTGGCCATGCCGAAGAAGTACACCAACAAGAAGACGAGGGTGCAGAGAGCGGGGCCGGTGGTGTCGTAGAGGATGTGCAGCTGGTCCCCCCCAACGCTGCTGCTGGTGCCACACGCCACCCGCTCGTGACCTGCCACCAGGCGGATGATGTAACCCAGAGACACGAAGAGGTAGCAGGTAGCGAGGAAGATGATGGGCCTCTCTGGGTACTTGAAGCGCTCCATGTCAATAAGGAAGGTGGCGACAGTGGTGAAGGTGGAGATGAAGCACAGCACCGACCAGAGTCCCACCCAGAAGGTGGTGAAGGCACGTTCGTCGGCTGAGAAGTATGGTTGGTGGCAGGGCTGGGCACAGTTGGGCAGGGGGCCCGTGTGGACCTGGCCGTACAGAGAGTGGGACTCCCTCTTGATGGGGACCAGGGGGTCTCGACAGCGGCACTCCCTGTCACACTGAGGGGGGCTGGGTGGTCTGGTCCGGCCTTTAGGGGTTGGTTTGGGGAAAGGTGGAGCCAGGGTGGTGGTCTCGCTGCTGTTCTGGTCCATGCACAGGACCTCGTCGCCCAGCTGGGGCAGCTGCTCGCAGCTCATCCTCTCGGGCCACTCGAAGCCATACTGGCTCATCAGGGGGGAGCAGCCTCGTTTGGCCCGTTCACACACCGAGCGGCAGGGGGGCAGGGGCTTGCGGTAGTCCGGCAGGCAGATCGGGGTGTACATGCTGCACAGGAAGAAGAGCAGGTCCGGGGAGCAGCGGATCCGCACCAGGGGCCAGAACTGGTGCACCTCCAGCCCCACCTCCTCCTGGGTGTCGTGGTTGAACTGGTTGGGCATGTAGGTCAGGTTATAGCCGATGCCCCTGCACATGGGCACAGTTATAGGCTCACACACCAGCTCCTTGGAGGCTCCTGACGTGAGACCAGGACACCGGAACAGCAGCAGCAGCAGCACGAGGGGCCGCGGGTCCCTCACCGTAAATGCCATATAGAAAGTGTGTTATAAATTACTTAGAGTCATTAAAACAAGAAAAGGATAAATGGAGGGGGCAAGCAGCTTCAGTTCATCTCATGAATCTCAAAGACCAGAGTTTCATTCTGCTCCTCTCAGTCTCTTAATGATTACAACTAAACAAGTTGGTACATCCAGTTTGTCCATAAAGCCCGAGCGGCTGTCAATCATTCACCAGAGCTCCTGCAATCTGCACGGAGAAAGTTCATCTCCGGTGGTCACGTTCCAATAAATTTAACGACCTTGTAACATTTTCACCAGACCTGTCAGCTCCCAACAGGTTGCAAACGAGAGAACAAGTCGCATTATGAGACTCGCGTTGAAAAAAAATATTAAAAGCAGTCCAGAAAAACGTGATAATAAACAAATAGTTATTCAAAGTGCAGATAATTCTCTCCTGTCTCTGGGTCCGGAGCCCGGCGTGCAAAATCCACTTGACGTTTATTCCCACCTGAAAACAGCGTTCAGGCACATGGTAGTTTGTCTTTTCAAAGTTTTAAAGTGTTATCTCTGCTGAGAGGATATAAAACAGAAGAATATCCGAACCGTCCATCAGGGTGAACACTTCTCCCGTGTTGTCAGGTGCAGCGCGTGCAGCCTTCACTGAGCCCCGGGACGGAATAAAGTCCGCCTGAAGCTGCAGCACCTCCTCATCACACACTGCTGCGTTCATGGGCAGTCGGAAATGTCACCATTCAACCATGGCTGCACAGAGGAGAGTATGAAAAGGAACATGAGTAACAAGCATTGTCAGTTCTGTAAACCCCTGTGACTGGTAACAAGTATTAAGATATCAAATAAATGATATCAAAATACAAAATTACAACAATATAAACCGTTAATTGCATTTAATTTATTACCATTTTTTCCCTGTCATTTTTATATCATTTGACTGTTTTACCTGACAGATGATTTAACCACGACTTAATGACCTAATAAACTTGGATATTTTTTTCAAATCAACTGATGAATCAATTGACTTACTGTTTTAACAATAATTTTCACATTACTTGACAGTCTAATGTTTATAAGGTCCCACTCATACATCTACAAAATGTAAATGCTACTAGTATGTTCAATTCAAGGATATGTAGTATTTACGGATTTTGGTTCGTTAGGACCTTAAACATCATTCAATTTAACGTTTGATCTTGATTATACTCCAAAAACTCCTAATCTGGATTTGTCCTTTATGAGCATACTTCACGTAATTTAAACACACGTTCACATAATTAAAATGTAAATGTCCTGACTTGTTTATTTCCTCTTTGTTGTGCAGCTCAGTGAAGCCTGAAGTCTACAAACTCCTTTTGACACGGACCATGTTGTGATCTTCCCCACCAACGGCACCTGAACGCATCAGTGAGTTGTGACTTCCTGCATAAGGAGGTAAGTAGTTTAGCAGGAGGGCTTAAGAGGTATTAAATGATGGATGGGTTCTCTCCATCCTCTGACACTCGGACAAAAACGACCACACACACATTAGTTGGTTTAATAGTGACAGGTATATTTAGTGTCTCTTTAAAGGAGTCACAATGTTGTTGTCATGCTGCAATTCACCCGACAGAATTCCCTTTCTTACACTTGCAGGCTTTTTTCACAATCTTGTTTTACTTTTGATACAATCAATAATTTCTTGTTTGCTTTAGCCGCTCTACAAATTGTGTTTTTTTTATTTTATCCTTTGTGTTGATTTTATATCATTTGTTTTTCGAAAATGTCATTTCTATTTACAGTCCTTTTATTTGACTCAAGTTTTCTGTGGTTTTAATCCTGAGTCAGCACAAGGCCCAGATTAGAGTTTCATCTTACATTTCATCCTTTTTCAATATTACAATTAATACTCAACTGTATTTATAGAGGAATATTAATGTCCCTAATTTCTAACCGATTTGTAATCTTGGTTTGTCATTTACATCCTCCTCTGGTCTTTTTGTCAGTTCTTGTTAGCTCCAATGAAGACGACAACAGGACATGAAAAACACATTCAGCCGGTAAAAAAATAAAGAACAAAGGTTGAATACCCGGTCGTATTCTCCGTGTGTATGAGCGTGTTGAGACTACATGAGTAAACACTGCCAGGATTTAATTGATTGATGTCTAAATACAACTAAATCAAGTATAATTGGAAAAATCTGTGGTGCTCAATAACTGATCGTAACTTTCTCTCTCTCTCTCGCTCTCTTTCTAGACACACAAACACACACATAGCCATATCCCACATCGGACAAAGGTCACAACGCTCTCTGGGGGACAAAGGTCTAAAAGGGTGTGTTTGTGTGTGTTGCTGTGTTTGTGTTTGTGTGTTAGTGTGTGT
>CALSBZ010005395.1:166392-179042 GCA_943591055.1 Gobionotothen gibberifrons
GTGTGTGTGTGTGTGTGTGTGTGTGTGTGTGTGTGTGTGTGTGTTGGGAGAGCAGAGGCCCAGTCCTTCACTCTCCTGTGACCGTTGTCCACCTCCCCCCTTCTCCACTCTTTTTCTCTCCTCCGTCCTCTTTTTCTCCTTAAACTGTCTTTTGTTTTCATTTTCGTTGGCATTTCTGCTCCGTCGTTGTTCGAGTCCTAAATGAGTCTTGACTGGCCCGCGGGCCATTGGAGAAGCACAAAGGACTTCGTTCTACTCGCTACAGTTGATCCATTGTGGGCGTCCCACAATGCACTAATTGGCGATGACAATTAAGCGTGGTCGACACTCAGCTTCAATTTGCCTGCTGCTCGACATACATCACAGGCGAGGCCGGATTCAGCCTGTGAGCTCGCTGCTCTCAGACAATATGCATATTCACCCAGCAGGTTTACATGCACCTTTTATTCACATGAAGCTGTTTTTTCTCGCAGCTCAGTTTGAGGCTGAGCTCATTACTTGACAACCATCCGCAAACTGACACGGTACCGTTTTGTCGTCTCAGCAAAAATGTGAGCTGGTGTGTTAGTTACATTTTGACCCTTTGGAACAGTTGATAAACAGCCTCACGACAAGGTCTGTTTAGTTGTCAATCAAATCATAAATCATTGTGGGATAATGTACTTAGAGCTTGCAACTTGCAATGCTAAGATGTTGATGTCAATGAATATATTTATTTGAATGAATAAAAAAGCTAAATGATGATATTGCTTTTAGCTGGATACACTGATTAAATAAGCAGGTTTTAAAACAGATTTCAGAAGGTGAAAAAAACTGTGGATCTACAAAAGGACGCCAGAGCGTTGAGCTAAATGCTAATGCCATGCTAACATGCTGGTGTAGCAGCTTTAATGATTACCATGTTAACCAACTCAGTTTAGCGTGTTAGCATGCTAAAATTAGCAAACTATAACACAAGTAGGCTACAACAGTGTAGTTTGGCCTGAAGTATTGGACCAATGAGATGATTATTCAGGAGAGCTACAATAATGTGTTTACCAAAAGTCATGAAATGGCTTCAAGTTTGTAGGGGAGCATGCAACTATACCCACATAAGCTTGAATTAAAGGTGGGGTAGGTCATTTTGGAGAAACCAGCTGGAGATCGCTAGAATTTGAAAATACACAGCCGGAAAGAATCTGCCACTTCCTTACAGAGCCCCTCCTCCAACACACACAAACGCGCACATGACCAATAAGGGCACGAGGTAAGTTTGTGCACAGATGGAAGGCTGACAGGCAGGTAGGCCATCCAGTTATTTTAGCCGGGCCGGCTAAAATGATTGGTCGTGCTTTTTACAGTACCACGGCTTCCACAGATGACATTTTTTTATGGATTTTTTGTCAAAGCACTTAAGATATTCATTGCTATCGGGATGTTAAGAGCATTCCATGGAATATATCAAAAAGTGTATCTCAAGCCGGTTTCTCAAACTTACCTACCCCACCTTTAATAAAAACCCAGTTTTATGGTGAACAAATTAAAATGTAAACATTATTCAAAACCTTTCATTCACTCACCGCTCAGTATTTTGACTTTGCCAAGACATTTACTCCTGTACATAGACACTATTTGTAGCTAGTGCTGTTATTTTGCCAATGCAAGCCGACACCACATGCTTAAAATCCGTTTTACTAAAATAAACCTGCACAGAGCCGTATGAAAGCCGCAGAAATCGAAGGAAGTCAAACCCAAATGGTCTCAGCCAAACAATATAAACATTTCTCCACGATTCAAACACTTTCACTATTAAGAAGTTTGTTTTTATTGGCATCAGTGGCTAGCAGACAAATTTGAACAAAACCAGGACAGGAGGATTAAACGAAACAATCAGCTCCCTGTGTTTGCATAAGAAGTTTGGCTGCAATGAAAAGGAACAATGAAAATAATTGAAACATAATAACTTATAAAGTGCAAAAGAGAGATTCATTTCAGTCCAGTTATTCTGCTTAAATACTGTACAAATTGTTTTCCTCCAAATACGTCAAGTAAAACATACTGCCATGATCGAAATGTGCCTGAAACATGTACATTTATAGACGTGTGACAAATGTGCTCGTTGATTTGTCAAAAACATTGTGTCACTGAAAGGATAAAAAACATAATAGGTAAACATCATTCACAACATAGTTATGATTCCAAATCCAGATGGAAATTGGCAAATGTGTAGGAGGGACAAACAAACCATACTGCATATAACAAGCAAAACATGTTTAAGTTTGAAAGTGATCACATTTATACACATCTAATGCAGCTACAGAGAGGCAGACTACAGAGCCCAGCAGGAAGTGGAAAACATCCATATTCTGTAGCACGAACACTATTTGTCGTCAAAAGTTTGGTACAGTTTTACATAGGGTTACATTGTGAACAAAATATGTCCTCACACATTCTAATGAGATCTACGTGTGATCACATGCGTCATTTCTAAAGAGCAAATTCCACAAATTTTAATTTTTATAAAGTGTTCCTTTAAAAATGTATCCAGATTATCTAAAGCATTCACTTTCGGAGCTAAAAGTGAATTTATACAGATATTTTGGTACCACTTTACAATAAGACTACCCTTATAAAAGGCTTACCAATAGTTTGTAATTCAATTATTAATTAGGTTGTGAACACTTTATAAATCATGAATAAGCTTTTTATAAGACATGAGATAAACAGGGCAACTGTGACCGGTTGCTTGCCAAATAGTGAGACCACATTTATCTGTACTGCTAAGCCTTATATTGGCTACCTAGCTTACTTCGTCTTCTTCATCAGCCAGCATCCTTGGTATCTGTTGTTCACTGAGTTGATTCTCGCTAAGTAGCCAATATAAGGCTTAGTCATCTTGCCAAATAGTGAGCCTGTGTTGATGTATGGAAACTGTTAGAACTGGTTTAAAAATGGTTCTTAATGATTAATAAAGTGTTTACAACCTAATTCATAACCTAATTATAAACCCTTTATGAATCCTTTATAAGGGTAGTCTTATTGTAAAGTGGTACCGATATTTTAAACTTAGTTTGAAGGCACGTTTTACTCTAATAGGACTACAACTGCCTGAAGTACTTATTGCATAAAGTTTTGAGCTCGGGCCAGTCTCAAGTAGTTTGTGTAATTTTCTCTGATTAGGATTAAGATTAGATCAGGAGGGCCCAAGCAGCGGCCATTTTGATGTGTACTGTTTCCATTGCGAACAGATTTCTAATCGATGTGCACAAATCAAATCACAAAAACAATCCCTGAATCTTGCTGGGCTTTGCAGTACACACATGAACAGCATGATTTAGAAAGCAGCCACAGAATACAGAACAAAATAACAATAATTCTCCGTCAACAAATACTGCATATCAACAATACTTCACCACCCTTTCACCAGCTCTTTATGCAGCAGGCAGTAAACAATAACTTAAACATGACATTTGTGGTATCCCCTGTTTTACCCTCAAAACAAACGTAACAAAAATATATAAACTTACACATCAGTGCACTTTTCCTGCCATATTTTAAACTACGCTGGGTTATTACGTTTTAGTCTACATGCTTCATTAACATGAATCAGTCTGATCACAAAAATACATATTCAGGAATAAACCTGCAAAGCTTCTTCGTTTATAAATTCACTTCAAATGTTTTTATGGCTTAAACAAGTTGGGAACACGGGATGAGGAAAGAACAAGCACAGACAAAAACATGCCCTTCGATTTCTCAGAAGAGAAGATGCAGGTAGAAAGAGCAGAAACATTTCCATCCAAATTTGAGGCAGCACTTTAAGAGTTTCTGATTGGAGCAAAACTGAATTCTGTCTTTAGAAGAAAAACATATTTATCTTTCTTTTAAACTACTTTATAGGCTTCTTCAATAGTATTAGATCCAACAAAAAACACAATTGATTTTAACCTAAATTAGCTTTCTTTTATAATATTTCTGTATTTATTTTCCCCAGTGCAATGAGCTCAGAAAGAGGATGGAAATGCAGCTGCTAGGTTCAAACACAAAGTGTATTTCGACCTTTACACATGAAAGCAGTTGGTAATAAAGGCCATCTAGGTTGCATAGAGATACTAAAAGCTAAAGCTGCTATCATGTCTGATAGATTCTGCATGAATAAAGCACAACAGGAAGTAGAATCACAGAGGAAGAGCGGGGGGGGAAAGAATAAATTACAGTCGATTATTGCCCCTGGTATTTTACAGTTAGACTGAAGAAATGTGCTGACAGTCCGACCCTTTTTAAGGTAAATTCTGTTTACATGTAACAATAAAACATCTTTCATTCCACATCTGCAAGAAGAATGACTCAGTTTAAGGTTAATGAGAATATGATCTGATGAAAGGCTGGAGGGATTTCTATATTTAGATCACAGCGATCATTTATAACTTTTATTATTATTGGTTAACATATCCCAATCTAATGGCTCCAGTTACATCCCATGTGACCCCCCCCCCCCCCCTTCCCAAAAAAACACTTCAAAATGACTCTTATAAGTTTGGATTCAGTCGGTAACAATTCATTTAAATGTTGACACCTTGTCACAGTTTGAAATAAAGTAATCAAAACGTCACATATGAAACTGTCCCAGCAGCATAATCCACCATGACCTTTTTGTACTAATATTTTGTCCAAATGCAACTTAATATAAACTTGGTTATCCAGTCTGTTTGTCTGGATTAATAACCACTAAATATACATTTGACTACTTATTTATTATCAATTAATCTGTTGGTTTCCAACTCTTTTATAGACAAATTCCCATTATCACATTTTGCCTAGAATTTAGTTAGTCATAATTCCACACAAAAAAACATTTGACATCTTCTCACTCATCAACTTCGAGTCTCCTGAGCTCTCACTAATGCAAGAAACACAATATTGGATTCCTTACATGTAAAGTGAAACAGTGGATTATGCTGCAGGTTGGAGAAGCTTCTCTTGATGTTCTGAAAACTGATTAAAGGAAAGGCTCATTTCTTCAACTCTGTATTGAAACAATACCCGTATGCTCATTGAAAATGTTCCTGTAATCAGGCCTCCTGTTCATAGTGGCCATTCAAATATATATATAAGTGATGTCCACAGTCTGCATTAAAAGTTTACTTTAAACTTGATCTGAATACAACATGACTCTTCAGTCGTTTGAGTTCATCAAATCAAGTGTATATCTTCTAAAGTTATAGCTTTTTACTTCTACAAAATGTTCCTTATGTTTATAAACTGTGGCCGTTACAGAAAAAAGAATTTCAAACATTGTAATTTTGGAAAATACAAACTTGAATGACTGTCTGTTAATGAACTGACTGTCTGTTAAAGCTACAATTCATTTTTTAATACATTTGGCCTAAAACAAGAACACTAGATGTCCCCCCCATCACTTACATTCAAATCATTTTAGAAAAAATAACTATTTCAATGGACAGCATGAACAGGAGGAAAGATCTCAACAATAAAACCAGTTTTTTTTGGAAGAAGGGAACTAGAAACTCTTTACAGCCACTTTAATGCTACAATGTGTCAGAGTTTAATACTGAAATAGATTTTTCGATGGAGTGTTCCTTTAACATGATTATTAGTGAAAATTATTATTATTTTCATCACAAATGAATCACTTTATTCTCCATAAAATAATGAGTCTGTAAACAAAGACAAAACACCTGATCGTGATTAGCTTATTTGGTAAAAAACCAAAAAATCTTCACATTAGGGGGCTCAAACGAGAAAATGTGTTTTGGCTTTTTCAAAAAGAATTAATCAATTTCTAATTTTGTTATTTACTTTTCTCCCCATTGACTTATCTTTTCAAAACCTAAATTGTGCTGGAAGACGTCTGTTAGAATATCTCATCGAACTAACGTCTCCAGATTACCACCTGTGTTTAGAATAAGGAACAAATGAAAGGGATGAAGATGGTGGACGATGACCTTGACGTGGGTCATCTCGTGTGAGGCGTGGTGCAGCAGTTCTTCAGATGGTTTCCTCCCTGCTCTTTGCAGCAGGACAAAGAGGTTGAGCTCCGGTTATCAAAACCCAGCCTGACGGTGCATCAGACTCTGAGCTCCGTCACAGAATCTGTCCTGGAGAAACACACGGATCAGAGGAGCAGGCACTTGGTCCAGCGCTGTGTCCCTCAGCCCCCTGACTGTCTCTGCTTCAGTACCGTGAGTCTCAGGTGTCTTGGTACGGCAGGTGGAAGCTGTCGTCGTCGGGGGACCAGAAGGAGGACCTCTTGTGGTGGAGCTCTCTGTGGACACAGCGGGGACACGGCTGGGCCTTCTGCCGACACTCGGTGTGGAACACAGCGCCGCAGCCCTCACACCTGAGACAGAGGACAACACACAAGTGAGTCAGAGCTTTTTGTATCAAAATGACATAAAAAAAAAAGACTAAAACCACTTAAAGGTGGGGTATGTAAGTTTGAGAAAGAGGCTCGAGATACACTTTTTGTTATATTCCATGGAATGCTCTTAACATCCCGATAGCAATGAATATCTTAAGATTCAAAAAATTCATAACAAAATGTCATCTGTGGAAGCCGTGGTACTGTAAAAAGCACGACCAATCATCTGAGCCGGCCCGGCTAAAGTAACTGGATGGCCTACCTGCCTGTCAGCCTTCCATCTGTGCACAAACTTATCTTGTGCCCTCATTGGTCATGTGCGCGTTCGTGTGTGTTGGAGGAGGGGCTCTGTAAGGAAGTGGCAGATTTTCTTCGGTCGTGTATTTTCAAATTCTAGCGATCTCGAGCCGGTTTCTCAAACTTACATACCCTACCTTTAACGTAAGAACTCTTAAATTAATTATTTGAAAAAATCCCAATTACATTTTCTGATATGATAATGTACATAAACTAACTCCAGATGGGCCTCTTGTATAGGATTTTAAATGTATTGTTCTTGTTTTTTAAGGCCATTTTTTAGCATCACTTATTTCTACCATATCCATGCATTTTAAATATGGTACACACATCTATCTTTTAAGTACTAAATACTCAACCCTTGCAGAGTTAAATTGGTCAAAGAGAACTTGGAAGATAAATATCTGTCCACGGCGAAGACCAGACTAAAACTAAATAGAAATAAACATAAATGTTGTTGCAATGTATATGATTTTCAGTCACAACTTTATTTTACACGTGCTCATTTCATTAGCACTTTATACTTTTAGTAAGAATGTCAAAAGATAGATTTAAAAAACATATGTTGATAAAGATTTCATTTTGTCAACTGAAACTACTAATATATTAATTTTAAAACCAAATAATAAGTCACCCTTTGACTTGAAAACGATGATGCAATGTATGACCCTTTTTTCAATTAAGACGACAATAATGTGAAAAATGGAAAATTGTACTTATAATTGTTTAGATGCAAAGTCTTGTTCAATGACCAGCATGCATCAGCCAACTGAATATGCTTCGTTATTAATGTGCTCCTGTCCGCTGTTCACTTCCTGTGTCTAATGTCCTGCAGCGTCTGAGGCCTCGGCTCAGTTCCAGTAAGATACAGCCGTTATCAGTTAACACTTCACACTTCCTACACAGGTCGTAAAACACAACTCAACAGGGAAGGTGTGCGAGTGTGTGTGTGTGTGTGATAGTACACAGTACACACTGTCAGTGCTTCTCCTTAGGAATCAGTCCTGATCCTCTCTTATCTGTCTGCTGCCTGTCTCTCACAGTTTCAGTGACAAGACAAAGCTCTGGACTGTGTTAACTGTCTGTTGCGGGAATAAGTGTCCACGCACGCACACACACACAGACACACACACACTCATCATGCAGACCAGTGTCACTGACAAGCAGCAGAGACGCAGGGAAAGTACTTTCTCACGTTCACAGGACTACTGAATGCAAGTAGTTAAAACAAATATAAATATCAATAAATTATGTCAAAAACAAAAATGTAATTTAAAAGGAATAGTATAGTATGCCATAAAACTGTTTCTAAAAAGAAAATGTGATAAAAACGTAGGAAGCCAGAGTATTTTCATTAAAAGAAAAGCAAAAATATTGCATACCATATATGTCATACCAAGTTTCATAAATAAATATCGAAGTACATAGTGTCAGAAATTATTTTAATGTATGTCATTAAAATGTCAAAGTATAACACCGTAAAACAAATCATGATTTAGTATATCGTGAAAAGAATAACCGTATGCACTGGCTGTCGATTGATCTTTGCTTGCTGTATCTGCAGGGCAATCATATATTGGAGAAACGGATCCATCAGCCCTTTGACCAACATGTCTGGGTCTCACACTTAAATATATCCTAAATACAGAAGAACACAACTCAACAGGGACAGAGCATGCAGAAACATATTCTCCACCTGAGGGCCCGTGGCAGAAATAAAAAAATGTCTATACATTACAGACTTCATGTCCTCTCTGCTGCACTGTGAGTCTCCCCATGGCTATAATAAATATAAATAAAGCATATTGGCCTCCAGAGAAATATTTTTTTTTCATAGGAATGTTTTGCTTTAAAGTGGACCTATCATGCTATATTTGAAAGATATATTGTAGGGCCGTACCTATACAAAACATGTCTGTGAAGTTTTTTTTTCAAAATACCAAACAGATCACCCATTGTAGCCATCCTTCATACTGCTCAAAACCCTCTTTTGCAGCCCTGTTAGAGAAACGCGGATCTTGGGTCCTTAGTTTGAAAAAAAAGAAAGAAGAGGAGGCGGAGCTAATGCCTGATCAGAATTCTACCGGAGATAAAGTTAAATTCTGCTGTGATAAAACGCCATCCTGTTCTAAACCACATCAAGGATTATTTCCGAAACAGTATGGAGCTCAAATGCTTTTTCTCTTGCGGGTTTATCACAAGGTGAGTTCTTTTTTTATTTCCTGGTTTTTAAACACATGTGCTCAAGAGTACAGGTTAGCTCTGAGTGTTAGCGAGGCTTGCTAATGTAAACAAAGACGTCCAAAACACGTCAGGCATTGTTTCTGATAGCAACTTTCTGTGGGTCCGCTGCCGATTTGACGTCAGATCGGATGGAAACTGTATCCGCTCGTTGTACACCCGTTTTTAAAAGATTTGGGTACGGAGGAAAAGAGAGAGGGTTTTATTTTCTGACGCTGCGTGAGTTCCCCGATGCACCGGGGACACATATTTATGTATAAAAGACATCACAAAGTGCATTTTGCATGATAGGTCCCCTTTAAAGTATACTCTCATAGAGAAATGCAAGGATCTTGATTCAACTCATTGCCTTCTGAAGAACAGGATTTCTCCAGAACCATTTGAACGTCTGCAATGGAAGGACACAGATCCAGACATGTTGCTGATCTTAAGGGTGTTTATCTCCAATTAATGGGTTTATTCAACATTTCTCTGCTAAATCAAATGTACTGGGAACTTCTCTCTTCTTGTCTGTCACCCCACTCGATCAAGTCTTTTCAGATCAAATACAATCTATTCTATCTATATTCTATAATCAATATTAAACTTCACTTCATTGTTATCTATGTTTCTCTGTACCTCTTGGTGGCGTTCTCCTGGAACGGGTAGATGACCTGCTCGTTGTGGCAGAGCTCACAGATGAAGCCTTTCTCTCGACACAAGCTGCAGCTGAAGACGTGGGAGCTGGCGAACTTTATCACCTTGGACAGAAAGGGAGCCAGCTTCCCATCAATCACCTGGAGGGGGAAGAAAGAGGGGAGAGGGATGGAGAGGAAGAACAGAAGGAAGGACACGGTCAGCAACAACAAACAATTAAACATGTACCGACATCAGCTCTCTGCTAAAAGTACATGGGACCAATGAGTGTACTGTAGAGGAGACAATCAAGAGATCTAGATAGTTGGAAGGCTTTTTAAAAGGATTTGTGATCAAAATAAGTGACCAACTTTTAACAGACATGTTTTAATCTAATGTTATTTTGAATGATGATACCTTGTTGTAATAAAGAGGGTTTTATCAAATCCCTAAGTTTGTATTAATGCACATATTTCTTTATTTTCCTTATACTGTGAACATTCCCCCTCTTCATTTTAAACTCTGTACAGCCCAGTTATTTTGAGAATACATATAATACATATACTTATATACATGTACTTGTTTTCTTTTCCCATGTCATGGCCATTTCTACTGATCATAATTCCATTGTTGAGGTCTACTAAAATAGATTTATATTGTGCAATGTTCCAAACTCACATTGGTTTCTCATACAGCATCTCTGTATAGTATGTGTATTCACTCTCTGTCCTACACGGCTTGTTGGAGCTCCTGCCCCCCTCCCCGTGAGCCCACTGTGCTCTTATTGGTCAGCTCGCCCACTCTGTTCTGATGAGTCCACCACTGTGAGCCCAGTGGCCGTCTGTGAGACAGCAAGACACAGCGAAACCCAGCCCGAAACACACACACACCCGCAGCCTGGCTGGGACTTTGTGTGTGTGCTCAGGCTGAGTTCCGCAGTGTCTCGCTGTCTCGCCGACCCCACACCAGTGAGCCAGCTCACACTGTCCGCTCCTCGCAGCAGCGAGCCTTGCAACGTCCCACCGAGTGTGTGTGTGTGTGTGAGGAAGTCCGCGGATTGGTCCAAACGTAACGGCTCAGTTACGTTACGTCACTATACCCAAATACGTCACTATAACCAAGAAGTAAACCAACAAAATGTCCAACGAGGCGTTCTGGGGCAGCATAGACAGGTCTTTTCTGTGTTAGAGTTGTACTCGCTACAGGGTGTACTTTGAGGGTTTGTGACTTTCCAGACCGTTTACATGCAGAAAAACCTTCATAACACACAAGGGGACGGGTAATAACCGGAAAAGCATGACATGGGACCTTTAACTGTTCTGCACCAAAACACCAAGGCTTATTAAATGTATGTGAGAAGCAACCTTGCAATGAACCTTATTCTGAAACAATAGGATACGTGCAGAGAAATTACATATGGATTTCCTGGTAGGTTTTGACATCAGCTAAAAATGTTATTATAAGATTTAAAGAAAATAAACCTCTATGTGAATCGCTGTGCGTTGAGACAGGAGGAGAGGAAACTGAAGGAAGGAAAGAGGAAGACAGTGGAGGAGGTAAACGCCTTTTAATGGCAACGCTTGGCAAGTTCCTTTAAGAACTGAGGCGGGGGTTTTGCCGGTGGGGGGGCTGGAGTTGTATTGTAATGAATAGACAGTGGATGACTCAGAGAAAAAACAGTTAGTGAAAGAAAAGCTGTGCAGAATCTTAGAGAAATTAAAACTCAATATGGTCGCAAAGCCCTGTTGTATCATGTTTATAGAGCAGACCGAATGTAACAGCGGGAAATAAAGTAAGAGGAAGAGTGGTAGAGATACAATATACCAGAGAGATCTTGAGAGAGAGCGAGAGCCTGTATTCAGATACAAGTGGTTCCACCTGGCAGAGCTCTGGACCTCCCAATTATAACCTCCTTCATGCTGTTTGTTACACGAGAGGACAAGAGGAGGAGAGGAGGAGAGGAGATGGAGAGGAGGAAGAAGAAACCACACACAGAGGAAACATGGAGGCACACTGATCCTGTTTACAGAACATCATACTGGGAGATTAACGGCCTACACTGAAGACTGTTGCTTTAACTTTAGTACAATCTATGATATCAAGTTATCAGAGACAGACCGACATAAGTCTGATGTTTTAGAATAATATCTCTAAAAGCAAGATTTATTCCAGGCAGTCTCTGACACGACTTGTTTGGCTCGACTTCCAGAGTCAAAAAGATTAGGCCTACTGCCTTTGTTTGTCAGCAGGATAATTGAAAAAACGAACGGCCCAATGTCTTTGAAACTCGGAAATTGGAATTGAAAAGATTGGAGAGTAAAGTTATATATTATGGAAACGTATTTGATGTTGTTAGCAAATGCCGGACATGAGAAAACATGCAATGCACAATGCAAGAAAAAAAGTCCCCATATTACTCTAAAGTATTACGGATGCTGTAGATGCCATCTTTAAGATTTTGACATTTGGAGAGTGGAGCCATGATGTCGAGTTCCCGCCCACACACCTGCCCAAGCCACACCATAGAGGTTTCTCAATTCTTAAATTTCCCCTCCTCGACTCCCCTCCTCGATACTTAGTCCCGCCCACAGGAGATGCGAGCGGAGGACTGAGGAGGGGAACCGAGGAGAGAGGAGGGGAAGCAGCAGGCAGTTAGAGAAATGAGAACTCCTCTCCTCTGAGCGGTCATTTTAAAGAGACGTCCATTAATGATGACAGGAGGCACAGCAGCCCTCTGTCTGATGGACAGATGCGTTCATGACCACTTATATATTTACTTTGATTCATTGACAGTGCGGTATAATGAGACAATAACAGGCTACAGATGCGGACACATATTTATATAAATATATACAATTTCAGAATCAAACAAGTAAGAGCACTCTCATAATAACGTAACACAATCAGAGACTGGATATATCCCCCCCCCCCCCTCTCTCTGGTCACTGAAATGGGGAATTTAAATTACGGGCCAAAAGTTGTATTTACAAGTATTAAAAGTAAGCAGAGGACACCAAACCAACTGAGACCCGTCTGTCCGCCGTATCTACGCACTGTACAACACACACATCTACACACTGTACAACATGCACACACACACTGTACAACACACACACACACTGTACAACACACACAC
>CALSBZ010005395.1:237508-263313 GCA_943591055.1 Gobionotothen gibberifrons
GCTGGTCCTACTCACTGTCCAGACTGATCTGAATGAGAAGCAGAGCTAGCGCCCCGAGCAGGGTGAAGCTGATACAGGACAGACGGCGAGGAAAACTGCGTGCCACCAGCCAGCTGGCAGTGAATGCTGGGAGCTCTACAGCCGTTAGCAGGAAATAGTTCAGGAAGGGGTTGCCATAGAGAGCAGACATGTTGAAGGACAATCCGAAAAGGCTAACATTTAAAGAAAACCTGCAAACAACAAGAAAACAAGACTTCAGTGTTCACACCCCCTAGAGGCTGAAGTCTTGGTCACAGCAATAAGATTACAGCAACAATATGACATGTGTGGACAGAGCAAACAGCACACTGTTAAAGCTGTAGGTGTGGTGGTGGAGCTAAAATGTAATGTAAGAATTGTCCTGGTTTGTCAAGCGATAATTAACACAGTAAATCATGTGTAAACTGCATCTTGTTTCTGGATGGGCGAACCAGTCCACTTGCTATTTCTATCGCTAGCAGCACAGTAAGTAAGGTCTGGAATTTCAGGTTCTTGAAATGTAAAAGGGCTTTCACTTACCAGATGATCCACAGTACGAGTGTAACATTTCTAATGTTTGCTGTCTTCAGTAGGTCCAGGATGCTCGTAGACTCTACCTTCTCACTTGTTTCTTTTTCAACCTGAGGAGAGACAGAAACTGCAGTACAATGTCCATCATAGATCATTTTGAGTAGAATAGAGCTGAGGTTTGAGGTTCTTACGTTGGCTTGGATAAAGATGACATATGGAGCTTCAACACGGTTATGGAGAGCCGCTGACCTCAGCAGGAGTTCTGCTTCCTGGAAACGACCACGAGATACTAACCAGCGAGGGGACTCTGGAATCAGCCTGGTGGACAGATGTATGAAAATGATTTGTTAGAAATAGGAGAAGGACCCAAGTTCACTCTGGGTAATCCATCTGTGTGTTTTACAGACTTTATCAAGCTATGGTGGGAATCAAGGCGTTCACCCAAGTCAGAAATCTTACCAATGGTGCATGACGAACAATTTGGTAAAAATGATCACGCTCCTAAACACAGGACATTAACCTTGTGCCTTGGGCATGGCTTTAAGTTTGTTTTCTTAGTATGCACACAACCACGCTTGAACTGGGTTTTAAGTTTCCCTTTCATCAACTTGACCCAGACGAATGTCATACTTATCTTATATTAAAAAATGGTTTAACTGAAAACTGATTTATCAAATGGTTCACAAGCTGTAAATATATCTTGATAGTTAACTGAGGTCTTACCACCAGAAGGGGAGACAGGCCAGGCCGGGCACAGCCATGGTCAGGGACAGGTGTCTCCAGCTGCTCACCAGGTAGGCAATGACAGGCAGCAGCAGCGTAGCACTCACGTAGACGCAAGGCAAGCAGAGGCTGGAGAAGATAACTCTCTTCGAACCCATCAAGAGCTCTGAACCTGTGAAGGAAATGTTTCAAATGAGTCAGGCAATGACATTACTACAATGGACTTTTCTTTTGTAGTTTTTCAGACAGCTGTCACAGTGTAGTAATAATGAAAAAGCCATACCCAGTACAAACGCAGCAATGTAGCTGGTGATTTGACCGATGCCCAGCATGAAGAAGAGCGCGATGAAGACGGGCCAGGATGGCGCGAAGGCCACAGCGCTGCTGAAGAGGCTCAGCGCGAAGATGGCACCAAACAGAACAGGCTTCCTGCCAAACCTAAAGTACAAAGAACAGAGACAAAAGTACAAATATATTGGTGGTTGCTAGCACGATGGTCATCTTAGTTCAAGGCAAATTATGAAAGCTTCATGTTTTTGAATTTGCATGGATATGTATTTGTAGGTTTCTAGATTTCAGGATGGTCAGCTAACTCAACTTCTTCAACTTCTTCAATTTGTTTTGCCATTGCTTCCTTATTCATGGAGTGGATAGAGATAGCATAGCTCAAAGTGGTAGCTTAGCTAACAGCAAAACATAGCTAAACTTAGGCAAAACGTTCTACCTCTGCTAACTCTGCATGAGCTGAGGGGAGCGGCAAACACAGTAACTGTTTGAACTGAAAGTGCAAAGTACCGGTCAGAGATCTGTCCAGAGATGAAGCATCCAAAGAGTCCTCCTAGGAAGTAGAAAAGCGAGGTAAGAGGCTGTTTCCACTGGTCAGCGCACACCAGGTTGAACTGGAAGACAAAGCGACATGTGGAAAATATGCAGCAGAAATGTAAATATAAACTGGAGTAAAACTGCAGGAATCAACACCGAAATACTTGGAGAACACAGAATAATACAACAAACTTTAAAAAAAACTACTAAATACTAAAAAAATTAAAGAGATCCGCTGGTCAGAACTTCCTCCTCTACTGTATCTGTGATCAATTGTTCTGTTCCTGTACTGGTTATTCTGATTATCTTCTGTATGTCCTGACTCTCTTAAGCTTTAGAGTTCGATCTAAGCTTCTGAACCCCTCTTCTCTCTCAACTAGTTCTTCCTCTGAGTCCTCTCCTCTTTCATCCAAGGTGCAAGGTGCAAGGTCTTCCAGTATTGAGCTTCACAGATTCTGATCCTTCAGGAAGGATACTCTTAGAGACAATCCCTATTTCTGATCCTCTCAGAACTGCTCTATCAATGTGAGTCTCTTAAGAGGGAGGTTTCCTAGTGTCCATCTTCTTTTAGTGCGGTCCTTTAACATCCATCTTTTCAGATGCTGGCAGTTTTCCTCAAAAGTCTTGCATCTCTGAGCACAGCCCATCAGCACCCATCTACTTTAGGCTCCTAAGTGTTTCTTTGGTAACCCTAATCTGAGAGATGGACCTCCAGTGTTCGGTTCTTCAGAAGGCTTTCAAGTTTCCTCCTTAGCACGCTGCTGGTTTGAACAGCCTCAAATTTACTTGGTTTTGGTTTCATCGGCTTGTCAATATTTGGGTGTTTCTCCTCTTGGTCATCATGCTGAGCTTTTACTTCCCTGTGCAAATGATGAGTTGCCCACCAATGATATCCCTATGCCTCACATATGGCTGTTGATGTCCTGCTTGCCTTTCATTTCTGTTTTTTAAATGTTCTGTTCTAACTCAGGCAGTCCCAGCTCTCTTAAAGACCAATACAAAAGTAATAACAAACTGCATACTTCTACACACTTGCGAACATTTGCTAGATGTTCTTAAACTGTATATTCCGTTAACTCTGAAAGCTTTTCAAAGGACCTGACTTTGAAAATATTGCTGATGAACATGAAATTCGACATCTGAGGCAAATCAATGACCTGAGGCCACTGAGACAGGTCACCTATTACTGTTTTACAGACAGAATTGACTGATACACATATAACAATTTCGAAGTCTAAACATTAACAAACAGACGGAGGAAAGTGGTGTTGGTGTAAATTCCACAGCATCAGTAGCTCAGTACCTCGCTGACTACAGTAGACTCGTAGTACTCTGTACTGTAGGTCCATCCGTCTTTACAGCCCTCCCTCTTCAGGCTGGACACGAGGACTTCTACACTGGACTGGTTAAGGATCCAGTTCGGGGCAGGTTTGCCTCCGACCGCAGACAGGTTCTGCACCAGGTCCAGCTCATACCGGCTACAACTGCTCCTCTCCAGCCGTCCTCCTGCCACAGGCTGACCAGGAAATCATTATGTCCAACTTACTGCAACAACAGGAGGTATGCTGCACTCATTCATATCAGTTTTAACCAGACTGGTTCTGACCTGCACAGGGAGCACAGCCCCAAAGCTGGATAGTAAATAATTAGCTGACTGCGTTTCCAAATATTAGAAAATCCTGCAATGTTGTGTCTCAGCATTCAACTAGATAAAAAATGTCATTAGTTTAGCTACAATGATCTATTACTGTCCTGCAGAGGGTAACATGTGGAACTGATCAAATAGATACAACTTAATTTTTTAACAAGTTTATTCATCAAACAAGACACATTCAACCAACTCAAAATGCTTAACTTTAACCTGAAAACAAAGCAGCGGCATGCAAACATTCTAAGTAAAGAAAAATTAGCTAGCTTTGTATTAAATGGAATTTGTTTAATCAGTTTAAGCCTTTTGGGTAGAAAAAAATTAAGTAATGAAAATCACATGGAATCTATCATTCTTTTTGATCTTCGGAATCCTTTTGATCAGGCTTGTTTCTGACCTGTACTGGGATGCTGGCTTGGATCCAGTCCTGGCTCAGGTTGCTTTGGGCGGGGATGTGGCAGTGGTGTGATGGCTTGGCCAACAGGAAGATGACGGACAGGACGTTGTATCCCCCTGGGATTGAGGTGAGACTGAGAAGGAGGAAGACTCTTTTCTGGAACGGGCCCCAAGTCCCCAGGAACGACACTGACTCCTCGTAGTCCTGCATTTTCCTTACTTATACTCTTTTCTGTTTGACTCTGTAACTACTTGAGTAACTGACATTCACGCTGACTGTAAATGCACAAAGAACATACAATAGTTTTAAAACTACTTTTCAATATATAGCCACAGCTGCCAAAGTACTGCTTTTACAATATGTGCCAAAATGACAGATACATGGGCATCATTAAAACATAAATATAATATCCTCTGTTACTACAAGTACAATGACTGCATCTCCCAAGTACAGTAAGTAAAAATATTTGTACTATGTGAATACAAAAAGGCGTCTTATACTCCTGTTTCGGCAGTTGTTAGCTTCTCTCTGCAGGATCTCTCCTGAAGATTTTAAACCTCATTTATTCCAGACAACACAAAAAAAACTCCTCCTCCTTCTCCTCCTCCCAAAGTCTAAGCTCATAGTATACTAACTACTTGTTGCAACTCCTCATGTTGGGAAAAAACTCACACTTTGCAGATAATAGACAGAGAGAGAGCAAGTTGGGAAGAAACACTGTATCTCCTTTAAAGGATAAACGTGAAGCTTATGTGATGTGCTTTTGAAAAAAATATGCAACATTTTTTCTATGTTCTATTTATGAATTTGACTTTTGCAGATTATCATCAAAAATAGAGTTAAAGTTCTTATTATTTAAAATGTTGTAGAAATAATTATTTTGAAAATGTGTGCAAGATTTTCAATGTATTAATGATCAAATCATTTCCTGACAGGCTGACGGTTATTTTCATGCTTCAATTGAAAGGTCAGGAGGAAGGATTCCTGGAAATACCCTTGTTTTTAACATCACTAACATTTCCTGTTCTCAATTGACTTATTATTATTTTTTATTTTTTTTATACAGGTGTATCCCATTGAGATCATTGATCTCTTTTTCAAGGGAGACCTGCTCAATTAGGTTCCACATGAAACATAAAAACATAAACAGAACAACAAAAAGGACATCATACAGCGTCATTACAGAGATTACAATTTACATAACTATCCACATGAACAGGTACCAACAGCTTCCGATTGAGTAGCATCCAACCAAGCTTTAAAAACATTTAGTGGCACCAGATTGCTCAGTTTCCATTTCAAATGCAGACTATTCCAAGACAGAAGAGCTGCACATCTAAATGCTATCTTCCATAAGACAGTCCTAGCAGTTGGCACATTTAATAAAACCACAGCATGCGATCTCAGGCAGTAGCCACTTGCAATTCGCCGTGAGATCAGGGAGCAGATGTAGGATGGAAGTTTCCCTAACTTTGCTTTGTATATAAAAATGTGCCAGTGACTGAGCCTCCTTACAGTTAGTGAAGGCAAACCTGCCCTTGCATACAGGGTACAGTGATGGGTTAATGCTTTACAGTTTGTCACAAATCTCAGTGCACTGTGATACGCAGCATCTAACTTGACCAGGCAATTGGCAGGTACATTCATGTACATCAAATCACCATAGTCCAGCACAGGTAAAAAAGGTCACAGTGACTAGCCTTTTCCTGGCCTCAAGCGAGAAACAGGACTTGTTTCTGAAAAAGAAACCTAGCTTAAACCTCAGGTTTTTAAGCAGGTTATTGACATGACGTTTAAAAGTGAGACAATCATCAAGCCAGATACCAAGGTATTTGTAACAGGTAACCACTTCAAGTTGTATTCCTTGCATAGTTACAATATCTAAAACAGGCTCTGGTGTCTTTTTACTCACAAGTCCCCGGTTGGGTGCTTCGTTGTTGGAGTTTACCCCAGTGGACGAGAGGGTCGCCTCCCTACGCCTGCGGGTTATGGGGGGGAAAACTCTGACTGTTGTGTGTGCTTATGCACCAAACAGCAGTTCAGAGTTCACGGCCTTCTTGGAGACCCTGGAAAGAGTCCTGTATGGGGCTCCTGAAGGGGACTCGCTGACTTGCTGGGAGACTTCAACGCACATGTGGGCAACGATGGAGACACTTGGAGGGGCGTGATTGGGAGGAACGGCCCCCCTGATCTGAACCGGAGTGGTGGTTTGTTACTGGACTTCTGTGCTAGTCATGGATTGGCCATAACAAACACCATGTTCGAACATAAGGATGCTCATAAGTGTACGTGGTACCAGAGCACCCTAGGCAGAAGGTCCATGATCGATTTCGTTATCGTATCATCGGACCTGAGGCCGTATGTTTTGGACACTTGGGTAAAGAGAGGGGCGGAGTTGTCAACTGATCACCATCTGGTGGTGAGTTGGGTCGAGTGGCGGGGGAAGCCTCTGGATAGACCTGTTAAGCCCAAACGTGTAGTTCGGGTGAACTGGGAACGTCTGGAGGAGGCCCAAGTTCAGGAGGCCTTCAACTCACACCTCCGGCGGAGCTTTTCGGGCATTCCTGTGGAGGTTGGGGACATTGAACCAGAGTGGTCGGTGTTCAAAGCCTCTATTGCCGAAGCCGCGGCGGGGAGCTGTGGTCTCAAGGTCTTAGGTGCCTCAAGGGGCGGTAACCCTCGAACCTCCTGGTGGACACTGGTGGTCAGGGAAGCCGTTAGACTGAAGAAGGAGGCCTTCAGGGATTTGTTATCCCGGGGGACTCCCGAGGCAGTTGCAAGGTACCGACAGGCCCGAAGGGCAGCAGCCTCAGCCGTGGCCGAGGCAAAGCAGCGGGGTGTGGGAGAAGTTCGGAGAAGACATGGAAAAGTTGTTCTGGAAAATTGTCCGACACCTCAGGAGGGGGAAGCAGGGAACCATCCAAGCTGTGTACAGTAAGGATGGGACGTTGTTGACCTCAACTGATGGAGTGCTAGGGCGTTGGAAGGAACACTTTGAGGAACTCCTGAACCCGACAACTCCGCCCTCTATGTTAGAGGCAGAGCTGGAGTATGACGGGGGATCAACACCAATCTCCCGGGGGGAGGTCGCTGAGGTAGTCAAACAACTCCACAGTGGCAAAGCCCCGGGGGTAGATGAGATCCGCCCAGAAATGCTGAAGGCTCTGGGTGTTGAGGGACTGTCATGGTTGACACGTCTCATCAACGTTGCGTGGAAGTCGGAAACAGTACCGAAGGAGTGGCAGACCGGGGTGGTGGTTCCCCTTTTCAAAAAGGGGGATCAGAGGGTGTGTGCCAATTACAGAGGCATCACACTACTCAGCCTCCCCGGGAAAGTTTACTCTAAGGTACTCGAAAGGAGGGTCAGGCCGATTGTCGAACCTCAGATTGAGGAGGAACAATGCGGATTCCGTCCTGGTCGTGGAACAACGGATCAGCTTTTTACTCTCGCAAGGATCCTGGAGGGGGCCTGGGAGTATGCTTATCCGGTCTACATGTGTTTTGTAGACTTGGAGAAGGCGTATGACCGGGTTCCCAGGGAAATACTGTGGGAGGTGCTGCAGGAGTATGGGGTGAGGGGGTCTTTACTCAGGGCCATCCAATCTCTGTACTCCCAAAGCGAGAGCTGTGTCCGGGTCCTCTGCAGTAAGTCGGACGTATTTCCGGTGAGGGTTGGCCACCGCCAGGGCTGCGCTTTGTCACCCATCCTGTTTGTAATATACATGGATCGGATTTCGAGGCGTAGTCGGGGGGGAGGGGGTCTGCAGTTCGGTGGACTAAGGATTGCACCACTGCTTTTTGCAGATGATGTGGTTCTGATGGCTTCATCGGTCTGCGACCTTCAGCACTCACTGGATCGGTTCGCAACCGAGTGTGAAGCGGCTGGGATGAGGATCAGCACCTCCAAATCTGAGGCCATGGTTCTCAGCAGGAAACCGATGGACTGTCCACTCCAAGTAGGGAATGAGTCCTTACCCCAAGTGAAGGAGTTCAAGTATCTCGGGGTCTTGTTCTCGAGTGAGGGAACAATGGAGTGTGAGATGGGCCGGAGAATCGGAGCAGCGGGAGCGGTACTGCAGTCGCTTTACCGCACCGTTGTGACGAAAAGAGAGCTGAGCCAGAAGGCAAAGCTCTCTGTCTACCGGGCCATTTTCGTTCCTACCCTCACCTATGGTCATGAAGGATGGGTCATGACTAGGGTTGGGTACCGAGAACCGGTTCCAACATTTCGATTCCAACGGCATCATTTAGAAATGTGAATTTCGGTTCCGCTTTTCGATGCCTGAGGAAATGTTTCTCGCTGCTCTCCGTAGCCTACTGTATGACTGCGGCGGGGCGGGAAATGTAGCGTTGTACCTACACTTCCTACAGCGTAACCTGAGACCAGGGCGCCAGATCTGTGGAGGCGCTGTGCTGACAGCTCTGGGAGGGGAACAAAATGTTTTTACCGTTGGTGCTCATCCTAATTTTCGGCCTTGATGTAACAACATTCATAATTAAGTAAATGTAACACCCTTTTCATCCCGGTTACACTTTTCATTTGCCCTGTACGATGGGCGCTGTAAGTGATGAAAATGGGGGATGTTGGCTTATCTGGCACCCGCAGCTCACAGCCAAAGTGCGAGTGAGCGTGTTGTTATTAGCATCTGGTGCTAGCTGCTCTAACGGAAGAAGAATATGTTTCTACAATGATGTGGAGGGAGAGTCCTCTCCAGACAGACTAACTACAGCTCAGTGAGGTAAAGGACTCTTGAGTGTTTAGATAGTTCACTTTAGTCTAAGTTATCTCAGTGGGTCTCAAACGTTTTGATCACAATTTATGTAAACACATATTTCCAAGGCTCTCATAATTATTGGGATAAAACAGGTTTGAAATCATTCCAATGTATACTAAACCAGACATATCGTTTTAAACTGGAGAGATAAAAAAATATGCATAACTAAAATAGTCAAATAAGATATGAATGAACAACAAAAATAAAATACGTTACATGTATTTGTTATTGGCTATGGTAGGTTATTGGTTATGTTCACATACTTATTTAATTATTAAAATGTAAACCGATCTTTTTCTTATGGGTGTTTAGAGTTGTACCCCCTAGATCTAGTATCTAGTAATTCTGCTTAAAGTGCACCAGATTGAAGCATTTTACTTTAAAATGTTCAAACATTTCTTCCCGGTATGCCTGAGAGGCAGATATGCTTGTTTTTCTCAACAAGAACTGTTTTTAAATGGGGGGGGGTTTCCTTTAAAAGTTGGACTGTTGCACTGTTGTAGCTTCAGTGGTTCTCAGGTTACAGTTACATAGCAGTGAATATAAACAGACTGATTAATGTGAATATTACTGTAAACTAACCTGTGTAAAAGTTTCTCGAATAAATGTAATTTTTTTTGGTGGAAGAAGCATGTATCATTTTTTTACCCTGCCCCTCAAAGAATCGGAATTGAGAACCGTTAAGAACCGGAATCGAAAAGTAGAATCGGAATCGGAATCGTGGAAATTCAAACGATACCCAACCCTAGTCATGACCGAACGAACGAGATCGCGGATACAAGCGGCCGAGATGGGTTTTCTCCGCAGGGTGGCTGGCGTCTCCCTTAGGGATAAGGTGAGAAGTTCAGTCATCCGGGAGGGACTCGGAGTTGAACCGCTCCTCCTTCGCGTCGAAAGGAGCCAGTTGAGGTGGTTCGGGCACCTAGTTAGGATGCCACCTGGGCGCCTCCCTAGGGAGGTGTTCCAGGCACGTCCAGCTGGGAAGAGACCAAGGGGTAGACCTAGGACCAGGTGGAGGGATTATATCTCTTCGCTGGCCTGGGAGCGCCTTGGGATCCCCCAGTCAGAGCTGGTTGATGTGGCCAGGGAAAAGAAAGTTTGGGGCTCTCTGCTGGAACTGCTACCTCCGCGACCCGACCACGGATAAGCGGGAGAAGATGGATGGATGGATGGATGGATGGATGGGTGTCTTTTTAGCTTTTGAAAAGAGCATTATCTTGGTTTTATCAACATTTAAAAGAAGCTTTAGTTCAGAGAGCTGAGTCTGAATAATGTTAAAAACAGCTTGCAATTCAACAACAGTCTCCTTGATGGAGGGAGCTGCACAGTACATCACGGTATCGTCCGCATAAAAATGTAAGGTTGCTCCATCGACATTTTCACCTAAACTATTGATGTAGATGGAGAATAAAAGTGGACCTAAAACAGAACCTTGGGGAACACCATTAGTAATGTTTAACCACTCAGAAGACAGCCCATCAAAATGAACACATTGGGACCTTTCAGAGAGGTAGTTCACAAACCACCCCACTGCATTGCTGGATATGCCAATACTGACCAGCCTCTGCTTCAAAATGTGATGATCGACGGTATCAAACGCTTTGGACAGGTCAATAAATAGAGCTGCACAACTCTGCTTATTATCTAAAATACTCGCCACATCATTCACCACTTTCATTGTGGCAGTGATGGTGCTATGTTGCTTTCTGAAGCCTGACTGATGTTTGGACAGGATGCCATTTGTACATAAAAACACCTTTACCTGTTCACTCACTAGGCGTTCAAGAACCTTAGCCAGAACTGACAATTTAGAGATGGGCCTATAATTATTTAATAAAGGGGCCTCCCCACCTTTTAGTAGAGGCAGGACATACGCTGACTTCCACAATTTTGGAATTGTGTTTGTGCTGAGGGAGAGGTTAAAAAGAGGAGTGAGAGGTGGAGCAATAAAATCTGCAGCTATCTTTAAAAAGAAAGGTTCTACGTTGTCCGGGCCAGCCGGTTTCTTAGGATCTAACTTGGTTAAAGCTTCACGAACAACATCAACAGTAAAAGGAGTAAAACTAGAAGGGTTTTCCAAAACACGTTTTTCAGAGACTGTAGTGTTCACAGAAGCAGAGTTAGTGACAGAATCAAACAGAGAGCCACAGGACACAACATGCTCATTAAAGCAATTTAACATGGTGGCCCTGTCCGATATAGAGCCAGATGCTGTGGTAATGCACGGAGGTAGCTCATTACGGATATCACCGGTGGATATCGATTTTATGGCTTTCCAAAATTTTCCAGGATTATTCAGGTTCTTTGTGGTAACTGACAAATAATACTTAGACTTAGCACTTTTTATTTGTGATGTGAAGCTATTTCTTAGCTACCTAAAGCGTAGCCATTCTACCTCTGAGCCTGATTGCCTAGCCTTTGCCCAGGCCTTGTTTCTCTCATGTAGGAGACTAGATAATTCAGCAGAAAATCAAGGATTGTCTCGTCCCTTCACTCTAAATTTACGCAGGGGTGCATGTCTATCTATAATTTCCATAAAACCAAGATAACAATAAGACCATGCAGTTTCTACATCAGCACACAGATCGATTTTACCCCAATCAAAATCAAACAGATCATGCACAAAACCCTGCTCCACAAAATGTTTTTTGTCTCTCTTAATGATAATGCGAGGTTTAACCTTTTGGACCTAGTGTCCCTAATTGTGGCTACAACACAGTGATCACTCAGATCATTTGCTCCCACAATACTCCCACAGATGAGTATTTATGGGGAACATTAGTTAAGATGAGATCAATTAAGGAGGATTTATTTGGGGACTTAATGTTAGGGCGAGTAGGAATGTCTATAATCTGAGTAACATTCAATGAGATACAAAGGTTTTTAAAATCCTCTGACACAGAAGTTAACCAGTCCCAATTAAAATCACCAAGCAGCACTATTTCCTTGTAGTCAAGTTGAGATAGAAGTTTTGCCAATGAAGATAAAGAGTCCTTGACAGCTGAGGGGGGTCTTTAACAGCCCACCACCATGACCCTTTGCTACTTCGATATTTAAGGCTAAAAATTCTAGTTGTTTACTAATAGATTTGGAAACCATCTTGGTTACACAAAACTTATTTTTCACATAAATGCACTACACTATAACCATTTAAGTAGATGTCAGAGGCCAAAATAGATTTATCTAGCCACGTTTCTGATAAGAAAATGACATCAGCATCAGTCGAGCTCGCCCAAATGCAGACAAAATCTAATTTAGGTAACAGACTGCGCACATTTAAGTGAATGAATCCCAACCCAGATCTAGAATTAAAATCAACAGGAGTAGCTATCTGACTACTACTGCTACTGGGCGGTCCAGGGTTTAGTTGTACATTCCCTGATAGTAATAATAGCAAAAAAAACAAGCACCTTTTCCTCTTAACCGACACACATACATTGTCATCTGCTTTAAAGTCACCAGCAAACTCCGTGAAAGTGAGATTAGAGCTCAAGAAGCAGTCCTGAAGAACCATCATAGCAGGCAAGTGAGAAAGACAAACATTTGTCGAACTGAATGTCTGTGACAAGGCAACCAGTAATTGTTTGTGTAACACATCCAAACCTTTACAGGGGATGTCCACTGCGGGCGGTAGAACAGACCTGAATCCAGTCGACTTCGCAGGATGACGAGAGAACTTCTCATTGTCCAAAATAGCTAACGGGCATAGCAGAATCATGATAGGTGCCATTTTCCCAGACCAGCACAGCATCCGGATAGGCAATAATGCATGTGTTCATCTAACACAGGGGTGTCAAACTCATTTTCATCTCGGGCCACATTAGCATTATGGTTGCACTCAAAGGGCCGGTTATAACTTTAAGACTAAAAATACATATATAAATATTTAATATATATAAAATAATCAATCAATCAATGTTTATTTATAGCCCAATATCACAACTGTTACATTTGTCTCAGTGGACTTCACAGTTTGTACAGAATATCAGTATGCCAATACGACACCCTCTGTCCTTAGACCCTCACATCGTACAAGGAAAAACCTCCGGAGAAAACCCACAGTTTAAAGGGGAACATGGGAGAAACCTCAGGGAGAGCAACAGAGGAGGGATCCCTCTCCCAGGACGGACAGACGTGCAATAGATGCCGTGTGTAAATTGAAAAGATAATACATTTACAACATAGGTAGTCCAAATGTTTGGAAATGCATGTGTCTATAATAAGAAGATGAATCCACGAGGATATCCATCCAGGACTTATGATCCAGGGCCACAGCAGCAGGCACAGCCATGACTCAAGATCCAGGGCTCGCGATCCAGGACTCAGGACCACAGCAACAGGATCATCCACGACTCAGGATCCCAGCGTAGATAGACACCAAAAAGAAAATTTGGGAAGAAAAATCAAATTCAGAGAAACAAGTCAAATTCTGAGAAAAAGGTCACATTTGAGATGCATTGTGGGACATGTAGTTTATGGGTGACGTGCTTCTGTAAATCTGCATGTAACCGTATAATAAACATACTATATTCTTTGCAAGCTCTTGTGGGCCACATTAAATGAAGTCACGGGCCGGATTTGGCCCCCGGGCCTTGAGTTTGACACCACTGATCTAACAGAAAGTCAGCCATTGTGTGTGTACTGCATGAGTGTGTGAGTGTAGTCATGTTTTACAGGCTCATGAACGGTGTGAGCTGGATGTTAATACGGTTCGTCAACTTTTAACATTTCAAGCCTGATCATTTATTTCTACTGTGCAGGGGACACCGGTTTTAAAGTAAATGATTAAACAAGTAAAAAGATTCAAGTCCAGTCCAGATTTCTCTTTGCCTGTCAGATAACATCCGCAGTACCAGTTTGTTCAGGTCAGACTAACTCAGTGTTTTTATTTCTCTTCAGACGATGTTGAAGCTGAAATTACTTATGGTAAACCCCCCAAAAAGTATATTTTACTTTCTTGAAGTGACTATAAGACCAAAAACAAAAACATCACAAGTCTGTGTTGGAAACACAAATGCTCCTTTGATAGTTCTTATCAGCAACGCATGCAGACTCCGAATTACTAAAGGAGTGAGGAGGATGTGAGCGAGCAGTTCCCATCAGGCTTTAATGTCTTATCCATCCAGGGCTGGGTGTACAACATGTTTTCAATGTGTCGCTGGGGTTCGGTGGAAGAGTTACTGTTTTGTAATTATCTTCTTTCCGGAGTGTAACAGATTGATTGAACAGGACATTTTAGGTATAAACTTTGTTTGCATGACACTATGTTTGATGTCAGCACAAATCAAAAAGTGCTGTTGTCTGGTTTCAACATATAAGGACTTTTTAAACACCGTCTCTTGGGGTTTTCACATCTGATCACAAACTGTTTACGGCTAGTTTGAAACAGTTCTGTTTTTGGCTGTGGCCAACCAGATAAAGATTAAAGAACACAAGCACTCTTCATTCAACCTTTTCTGACTCTTACTGTGTGCATACTCTGTATCGGTGTTGAATCCTTTCTGTAGAACGCTTTGTTAAACATGCAAAGACCAGCTCTAATCTTTTTTTCTTTAAAGAGGATATGATGCTCATTTTCAGGTTCATATTTGTATTTTGTGCTTCTACTGTGACATGTTAACATGGATTAAAGTTTTTTTTTCAAACTGCCTGTGCTGCAGCACCCAGTCTGCTCTGATTAGTTAGCTGGCCAGCTCTGTTGTGATTGGTCAACCATTTAGAGATGTCAGACCCCTTAGCCTATCACGTACAATGTGTTGGAGAGTGGCGAAGTCCCTCCCTTTCCGGTGGACCTCCATGGGACCTTATTTCGGAAAGATTATGTATTGAAGTCAATGGCGAGAGAAAAGTTATCTTTCGATCCCGTTTGAATTGTGAATTACACATATGTTTGTCAATTTAAAAGATAATTTTGCAAGTAAAAAAAAAGAAGGTTTTGCCGTAAAACTGTGAACTAAGACTTTTTTTTGTGTAAAACCGCTCAATGAACTACATCTCTGGTTTCGCACAACAACACACGTCACCAAAATGGCCGTCACTACTGTCTTGCCAAAAAAGGGATTGGCTACCCTCACTATCACCACAATGAAACACGTCCAGAAGAATGTCATGCAAAGCTGCCTGCCTGCCTGCCTTCCTTCTATTCTCCCTGAACGGCCTGATCTTTTTAATGTTCAATGTTAACCATTTGTGCAGATAGCATGAAGTAGAAAAGATCGCTGATGCTAATGTAGCGTTAGCGTTAGCATTTCTCCACCGGGGGCATCCGGGCTTAAACTGTGTATTATAGAATGATCACACCGGTGTGACAGTACTCTGTGACGAAATATGACTACTACTCTTACTGTTTACAATTTTTTGTTACTTAATTTTACTTCATGTTAAGGCTAATAAAAAATGACAAGGCTAAGGCTGTGCTAACTAGCGTGCTTGCTACTGGCTAGGTAGCTAACTTGATCCAGCCACTCCTGGTCCACTCATCAGACGGGAAGCGAAAGAACGAGCAAGACCCATTGCTGGTATGATTACAACCTGATACTAAGCACACAGGCATCTTGTTAACGTTATCTTAGCTATCTCTTATATTTAGCGGAGGAAAACAATTATGACATCAGTTATGACATCACTTACGCGACTCTGGGATTTGTAGTCTTTCTTGTTGCGTATTTTTCATAGTCTTATATTTCAACAGTTTTACAACAAACTGGATCGAAAGATACGTTTTCTTTCCCCATTGACTTCAATACATAATTTTTCCGAAATAGAGAGGCGAAGTCCCTCCCCTTCCGGTTGAGCTCCATGGGACCTTATTTCCGAAAAGTTATGCATTGAAGTCAATGGAGAGAGAAAGATTATCTTTCGATCCCGTTTGAATTGTGCCACGAATTACACATATGATGTTTGACAATTTAAAAGATAATTTTACAAGTCAAAAAAATTAAAATATGTCGTAAAACTGTGAAGTAACACTTTGTTTTGTGTGAAACCGCTCAATGAACTACATCTCCCGTCTCACACCACACACCAAGACGGCCGTCACGTTGGCACATTTCACTTCTTTCTTTCAGAATGAGGTGATAAGTATTAAAAGAGGTGAAAATCACTCCAAGTCTGGGCATGTTGAGAGCTGTACATACACACAAGGGGAGTTAGTCGGTTCGTAAGAGCCAGCATGCGGGACCGGGATTCTGGGATTTATAGTCTTTCTAGTTGCGTATTTTTCATAGTCTTATATTTCAGCAGTTTTACGACAAACTGTGACTTTTTGACATGGAAATTGTTATTTAAGATTGACAAACATCATAGGTGAGAGACTTCGCCTCTCTATAAGGTCCCATGGGTCGGAAGTAGATGGGCGGGACTTCGCCTCTCTATTATGAAAGTCAACAAGGGAGTGGGGGGGAGAGAAACTTTGGGATTGTTGCCTTTGCAGACCATTGACATGCACAAAAACCTATATAACACACTACAGGAAAGGGAAAAACCTAAAAAAAACATAATAGAGCCTCTTCCAGATATTTCCAGCACAGGAGGAAACGTTTCTAAATAATTTCTGCAGCTCTTTTTCACATTATTTTATTTCACATTTCCCTCCAAACTGTCCACGGTTTACTTTTGAAGCAAATGATTGAGTGAACATTCTTGTTGTAGGTTAAGTGCCCTCTGGTGGGCACAGGGTTGCGAGTGGTTGAGGTTTCATCACAGTGGAATAATTACTCAGGTGTTTTGCTTAAGTAAGTTCAGCATTTTTTAATGAAAACAAATACAACATATGTACAGCAATAAGATGATAAGAAGAAAAATGATACTCAATCATCTCAACCTGACACGTTTTAATTTGCATATTTGCATCACAATCATCATTAAAAAAACAAGGTCGGACAATAAATACTGTACAGAATGAAATGAAAGAGGATGATTACATGTTGCTGTTCTGAACTTAAACGAAATGTCTTTCTTTCTTTTCTTTTTGAAATATCTGAACTATGTATTGTTTTATTTTTTTAAAACTTGATTAAAGCTACCCTGTTTCCATTCAACATCATGTATGAAATATTTGAATGGTGCATTAATTCAATCTAAACTCAGAAAGGGCGATGATAGGTGAGTCTAAGAGAACTGAATCTATGTGCAACCACAATTATAACTTTGATTTCGAAAAAACACATTTAATCATTTTTAAATATATTTAATGAAAGATAAGAGCCCTGTGTGTGGCAGTTTAACCCCTCTTTTAAAAACACTTAATTTACTCAATGTGCGCATGTCCTATGGGAAACATACACCCTTTTATTTTGGAAGCAAAGTGATTCAATTTGATGAAGCGTGGAGAGAATACACACACATTCACACACACTCACAATCTCAGTTTTCAAGACATTTTCTACAACCTGAAATAACACTTCAGTGCATTCTGTTTTGTTTCATTCCAGTATTGTAACTTGACCCCAGTGAAGACTCTCAGGCCTCAGTGTTGCTGATAAGGAAGCAAATAGAAAAGCAGCAGCTGATCTTTACATTATTGCATCATGAAGACATCATTTGACAAAGGAGGAAGAAGTTCAGTTAAAGAGTTTAGAGCTTTTTTTTTGTGAGTTGACCAGCTTCATCAACATTTGAGTAGTTGCATGGTGAGGAGATGAGATAGTTACCACACCATGAGACCAAAATACTGCATAGATAAACACACACAAACATACTGTCCTTTAAACAGATTTTTGTTCATTATTGGAAGACCGAGATGCTTCAAGTGCTTCAGGAGGAGGCAGGAAGACGGACAGGAAAATATCGACCATTTGAATCCATAGAAAATAACCTCCAGTGTTATCACTTTCATTTTACATAAAAATTGTGCTTGTTATTTCTGACTTATTTCTGCTCCATGGCGTTCATTTGCACTGTAAATGTTTTGATTATTGCTTGGAAAATACTAGTTAACTTTTGCACTTCATCCGTAAATGGTTCTTACATTAGACATCTAATTAGCCATTTGACAAATAAATAAATGTAAGCTTTAAAAAGTTATTTGAAATGCATCGTACTTATTAAATGTGTTTTCATTATTTTTTGTTTTTTCACCCCCACCTTGAATATAAGGACGACCGATCAGGACCTATTTGCATCCTTTTAATATCCTTTAGTTGAGCTCATAGCCAATGATAGAAGAGCGTTCAGACACTTGTCGTGTGGAGTGTATCCTGAGGGTGGCACTAGAGTAAAAATAATGAGGCTGAGTCTTTCATTCATGTAACGTTTCTAAAAGAATTGGACGGACAGATCAGACAATGGTTCCCAACCAAACACTATGTCCTCCAGTTAGAGTAACATTTGCAAGGTCAGCTGTCTAGGTAAATAGCCAAGCATTTTCTCACCAAGGGCTAATAACTTTGGGACTGAGGAGGTCAGAAAGTATTGCTAGACAAACACATTTGTGTCTATGTGTCGTATTGTTGACAATAAAATAAATAAAGAATATTGCCAGCCTTATCTTTATCCTTCTTCCCAGTTTGTTTGCTCCAGATGATGTATGTTAGGAACAGGTCAAAACTTAGTGCAGGACAACATTCGTGGCATCGTAATCCAGTGTTGATATGATAGAAAGACATCAGCAGTAGCATTTGTTCATGACGGAGGACGTCTGACATCAGGTCTGTGCTGGTTCGCTCCTCCAGCAGGAGAAAGAAGAGTTTTTCAAGTTTTTAGATTCTGCTCGTCCATTATGGTTCTTCACACATCCTGGTTAACCGCAGATACATGAGAACAACAGACTCCATCTTTTTTAGTAGCTATAGGGGCTCTTTTTTGGTAAAAGGTCAAAGAAAGAAAAAAATCTAGTAAGAATTCATAAGTTGAGTGTTTATTTGTTGAGGGGTTGTTTAGAATGAGCTGAATCTGGAAAGCAGATTTTCTTTTTCCAGGGAGAGGTATTGCTTTTCTTGAAATGTCGGAGTAAATTCCTTTTAGTCTCTGTTTGGTTCTGGTATATAAAATCCTCGGTTGCTGTCGGGTCAGTTGTTAAGTTTCGTCCCGAGAACATCCAGAAGACGGAGGAGGTTCAGTCTCACTTCGAAGTCAGGTGAGCAGGTTGCAGGTTTGAACCCCTGCAGCCACGATGGCAGAGCTTATGTCTCTTTTGGACTATCTGTCACTCCAACAAACTGGAGGTCAAAGGTTACAGGTTTGATTCCCGTTCCCCGGCGCCGAGCTCAGTAGGGTGCAAAGAGGATCGATCCTTGGCTCGCTCTGATTGGTCCAGGAGCCGGACGCAGGAAGGAGGTGGTGAAGATAGACGAGGAGCAGGGAGGGCGAGGATGAAGAGACATGGTGGGGCTGAGGGGTGTGGAGTTGGCAGTGAAGAGGGGGGAGGAGAGAGAGGAGGGAGAGAGGGAGATGGTTGTGGTGAGGGAGCAGGGAGGAGGAGCAAAGGGAGTGGAGAGGAAGGACGGAGAGATGGAGGGATTCACCAACTCGCCCTGAGGAGGAGAGGAGAAGACACAAAAGACAGGAGACAAAGGAGAAAACAGTGTGAGGAGAGGACAGGAATTTGGGAAAGGTGAGTAGAAAAAAGCAGGTTAAACAAGTACATATTTAAAAAAGCTAATAGATGAATTAAAAAATGTATTCTGAAATGATTTACTACAGTCCCCAAATATTGATCCATAACAGCATTTATACTTGATGAGTTTGTTGATCTGCACAATATTGTACAAATAGTTCATGCCAATAAAGCAATTTGTATTAACATTTGAGAGAGAGAGAGAGAGAGAGCGGGAGAGAGACACTTACAGAGAGTGGGCTGCGCTGCTGTTTGTTGTAAGGGCTGTATTTGGGCTTGCTGGGTTTTCCAGCCACTCTGTCCTTGTGCCTCCTGCTGGAGATGTGCTGCAACAACAACAACAACAAAGTTATTATATTACTCTGTTCTTTCCACCATAACTTTAATATCACACTGTTAAACTGTGGCAGTGCCTGAAACCACATACTTTTAATATGTAGTTTTAATTTTTTTTTTTTATGTCCAAATTCCAATACGTAAAGTCTCCCAAAAATGTGAAGTCCGATATTTCACAATTAATGCCTTTTGCTTCCAAAATGTTGAGTTGTTTAAAACAGTAAATAATTTTCTAGCTACATAATGGAGATACAAAAGCTATTAGAAACAAAAACATGAATAGAAAGGTGCCTTTCAAGTTGATATTTTAATGTTACTGCTCGTTGGGTACAACAAGCTGCTCTGTGGCTTTGTTCAGAAGGAGACTAGTGTAGATCTTGACAGGATAAGTCACAGATTGGGCTCTGTGTAACACAAGAATAAAGTAATTTCTCCCTGGGTTTCTACCTGTTTGAGCTGGATCTCAGAGTTGACATGAACGTCACAGATCTGGCAGTGGAAGGTTTTGTTCTGCAGGCCGGAGCCCTTCAGCACGGAGCTGCTGCCGTTCTTCAGCTTGGCCCCGGCACGAGGGTACGCCTTGATCGGCCCGGCGCCGCTCCGAGCATCCATCATCGTCTTGTGCTTTGAACCTGCAGATAGAAACAATCAGAAACTAAACTTCCATACAAAACGACACAAAATCACAAAGCCTTCTTGCTGTTGTTTAAAGATAGATTTACTTCCATCAAGCCCATTTCTTTCAGTTCATTTCTTTCTTAATCAACCTGCAGAGACTTCCAACTTGCTGAAGTCATGAAAGTATAGGAATCATCATCACGTGGTAACATGAGTGTTGAAAGCGCTGCCTGTTGATGCATTCAAGGACACTTCAAAATGTGAGAGTTGGCTGCTTATCAGGGAACAAACAAACTGTTGCAAAAAGTTTGTACATGTAGCTAAGGTGACACAGTTGCTAGGTCTATAACAACAACAACAAACTTAGCAGATCAATCATCCGGTATATGAAGCATGGGATTGAAAAGTTGCTCAAGCTTCAACTGAAGACATGAAAAACACATCCATACTTCATCTATTCCTCCTCACCTGCATTGTGAGCCTCCAGCTGAGAGAGAGAGTTGACGGCGACTTTACACAGAGAGCAGTACATCAGCTTCTTCGCCTTCTCATCCTCTGTCTCTGCCGAGGAAGGAGCATCCTGGGAAGAGGCCAGGGAGGGAGGAGGAGGAGCAGCAGGGGATGAAGAGGAGGTGACAGGAGCTGGAGGAGGGAGAGGCGGAGAGGCTTTGGAAGAAGGGAAAGAGGGTGAGGAAGAAGAGGAGAAGAGGCCCGGGGCAGGGAGAGCGGTGGGAGGACTGGAGGGAGGAGGCTCACTGCCTGGTCTGCTGGAGGAGGGGGAGGTGGAGGAGGGAGGGGAGAAGGAGGGCAGGATGAAGGGATTGAGAGTAAAGGAGTCTGTGAGGCCAGATAAGAGATCTGGAGGAAGGATGGGTAAAAGGAGGAAGAAGAGGAGTAATACATTAAAAAACTCACTTCCCAAAATGAAAATCTGTAACATTAACAGTGTTAAGATCATCTATTAAAATGAACCTGTGTGCTGATTGGTGATGCTGTTTGCTGAGACAGGAGGGGCGGGGCAAACAGGACTCGTTCTGCTCCCATTGGTCTCTCCAGTGATTGACAGCTTGGCCTTGGTCTTGTTCTCCTGAGACTTGAGCTTCTTGGCGTGACGACTGCCCCTGAAATGAGCCTCTGCCTGAGACTGAAGCAAGAGACACACAGAGAGATTTCACTTTCTGTTTGGGCCAAAGTCCTGATGTGACTTCCTGTTCAGCCCCTCAGCCTCTACAGACTCTAAGGCCCATTCCCAAACCGCCCCCTACACCCTACCCCTCCGTTTGCGCGTTCACGCGGAGGGTCCGCCACATTGAGGGCTGGTCCAAAGCAATCAGGGCGGAGGGGTAGTGGGTTATAAAAGCCTCCGACAGCGAGTTTGCATGGATGCAGGCTTGATAATCTCACTCCACAGGTGTGCAACCGTTTTTCGGGCATGGAGGAAACAACATCATACAAATGTGAGTTCCATGTGGTTATTTTTGTAAACGATAATTAATATGTTGCCTTAACTAAAACATGCCTTTGTGAACATGTATTTAGAAATCTGCACGTGTTAATTAGATTTACCAAGATTACATTAGATTTTTATTTTTATAAAATTGTGTATATTTACAGACTGTTGCAAAAACTAAGAAGCTTATAAACATCAGGTTTAAAACTAAAAGAGCTTTACAAAAAAGTAACACAATGAAAGACGTTTGGAGTTTTATTTGAGTTATTAATTTTAA
This sequence comes from Gobionotothen gibberifrons, assembly GCA_943591055.1. Lineage (NCBI taxonomy): Eukaryota > Metazoa > Chordata > Actinopteri > Perciformes > Nototheniidae > Gobionotothen > Gobionotothen gibberifrons. The sequence goes on from CALSBZ010005395.1 coordinate 259,659, forward strand.
CTTTTTGTCAAAGAGATGCTGATTTGAAACCGTTGTTACATACAGTTACGGCATTTCCTGTTTCTGCCGGAGAGAGGGGAGGCCGTCCCAAAGCTTGCCGCTGTATTTAAACCCTTAACCCTTAATGGAGGGAACTTCATTCAGCTGCGAGTGTGCCTACAGACGGAGTTCACTCCATCACGGAGGGGTAGGGTCGAGGGAGTGGTTTGGGATTGGGCCTTAATGACCGTTTCTGTCATCAGTTTTCTCATAGATTTCTATTCAATTAGACTTGCAACAAGTTGAGTTACTGAATATTAGAGAGAATGTAGGTTTTAGACACTTCTACATAGGTTTAACTTTTCCCTGAGTTTGCCTTCAGCTTAAACCTAAAAAGAGAACTGGCAGAAATCCCTGAAAGTTAACTTGTCTTTTGTGAGGAAAGCTGAGGTGTATTCCCTTGGTTGCAATCTTCAACCTCACTGCTAGATGACGCTTCATCTTAAGTACAGAACCAGATTATAATTTAATTAGTTCTGGAAGTATTAGGTCCTGCGCCAAAGTAATGAACAAATAACAATGTCCACCTGGTTGCAATAACCTGTGTGCATTATCTTGTTTTTCATTATCCAGATAAGGTATCCAAATGGAAGGTAGAGATGTTGTCTTTGTTCCACAGGGAAACAAACCTCCAGGTTAACAGTGTCCTCATGTGACTGTCTGGATTCTCATTGACTCAGCTTTTATTCAATGTACTAGACTGAGCCCTTGCTGCCCTTTTACTCCTCTCCTCCCAACGGAAGTGATTCCTGTTTTCATGTTCACTCATGAATAATTTTAACAGCTCATAAATATTTCATGTTTGACTGGCATGTCACTAACGATGCAGCTTGTTAGCTTTCAGCAATCATTATTTGAAGGAGAGTGTGTCATTCACACAGCGCTGCAATAACAAAGAGGGTAGGGGTCGCACCTGTTGATACACACTGGCTCTTCTGACTATTATAGGATTATCCATTATATAAAATACAAACAAGCTTCACAAAGTATACGTCTCAGCTCTATCATAAACAAACATTTTCCTTAGAAGTTTCCTGCAGACAAAATGTTTTGATAGAAAATATTTTTCAAGAAACACTTCATCTTCAGTCAGATGAATCTCTGTGGATCTGAAAGTATGTAGGTCCAGGATGAATTTAGTCCTGGACCTACATGAATTCTAGCTCGAGCTTAAGTGAAAATAGTGAGAAATTATACTGCACATCTTTGCCATTTTCAACATTAGTGGCATAGAAAGTGTCACCTAACAAGTTATATAAAATCATCTTACTATCGGTGATGAGTAGATGGATATCATAATCTATAAGTGAATAGAGATAGTTCCAGGTGGTTTAGTTTAGCATAGCACAAAGATAATAGCAGTGAGGAACTGCTAGCCTAGCTCCAAATAAACCCTACCCTCAACAACTCCTACAGCTACATTGCTATATCTTGTTTAAGGAGCAGGTGTAGACATTGATAAGTAAAAAGGAGAATAAGCATTCAAGCTATTTGTTGACCAATCCCTGGAGACAGTTACTAGGATGCTACATGTCTAAACTCCTGTCCACATTGTGGAGCTGTCAGATCGTAAAGACAACATTTACAATAAATGAAGACCACATTGATTTATTCTTAGTGTGCATTTCATTTCCATCAGTTTTCATGGACCTAGGCTAGCACTTTCCTCCTGCCTTGGTCTAGGTTTTAGTTCTAAGCTAGGCTAAATATATACTGAATGGAGAAACAATAGGTGATGACTGGTATCATTCTTCTCCTCTGACTCTGGGGAAGACAGAGCAAAGGATTTCAGGAAATGTTGATAGCAACATGACCACAGAGATGACTCATATGACTGGACGATGATCACAGAGACATACTGTAATCAAACTGACTGGAAGAGTGTGAAGAATCGGATTTAGATGCCAAACCTACGTGGAAACACAAACATAAAAGCTTACGTCAGAGTTGAACCTCAGCTGGCACACGGTGCATGAGATGACCTGTTTCTTCTTAGGTACCAATGTAACGCCAAAAGTGTGGTTGATGACGGCCTTCTGAACCGGGTCCATCTGCAGGAGGCGAACAGAGGTCAGAGGTCAAGAGCCTGCTTAGATTGGGATGATGCCAGAGTGATGCTGACAGGTCTCTTTATCACAGTCAGCCTGTACGGCCTGCAGCTGCGACACGCTGTCACTTTTACTGTCCCTCACACACACACGTTCACACAGTCATACCGTGTTGAAGTTTGGGAACAGTCCGACTGGCGAAGCCGTCTCGACAGGAAACGACAGGAATGGTTTCATCATCATGGAGGAACCAGTGGCGCCGATCAACCCTGGCAACGTACCGCCCACTGCACCACACACACTCCCTGCATAAAAGAGAGAAAAAGGGTTTGAATAATGGGTTTTAGATCACTGATGGCACTGTTATTGATTACTTTGAGAGCTCTTTAGTTCTTGGAGTTTATTGGCGACTTGTTTAACATTAAACAGAGAGGATGATGTATTTAGAAATATTGCTAGACACATGACAACACCCAACACCTTTACAAAATATGTTTTGATGTCACAGCAGTGTATTCTCTATTCAAAATGACAAACAGGAAACCAAGTTTTAAATATAAAATGTCTACAGATTGATCCACTTTGCTTACGTCATTTTCTTTGGATGGAAGATGTATAATTGTGCTTCTTGTCAAACTGGAGACAGCTGTGATATCATTCAAATACCTTTGAGGAAACAAACCACTGCTGTAGGAGTCATTATAAAATACAGTTTTTACTATTTCTCTTTGGTTTGAGTGGAAGAGAACAGATGGGATTTGATTTTTAAAAAGCTGATTTTCAGATAAACTGTTAAACTGTTTTTAACATAGGAAGGCCAGTGAACGTATCTTCAGCTGGCCTGTTAGCTGAGTGATACTGACACTTCTTGGCAAAGCCTGAGAAAAGCGAAGAGAGGAAATCCATCTCTCTCTGATATTCGTGTAATTTCAGCCTGGAGATCTGAGCAGCTGATGCTGATGCTTTTCAGTAACAACATTAGGAACATATGGCGCTGCAGCAGCTGGAGTCAGAGAGTGGTAATAATGTGGAGATCGAGAGTAAGAACGTGAATGAGTGGCTCACATAATGAGCCCATGTGTCCAGTCACTACAGGGCCAGTAAGAGTCCTTCATCTCCATTTAAAGAAGCAGATGGTAGAGAAGTACATTTACTCCCCAGTGACCACATTAAGGGTTATACTGTACACACAGCACACAATAAAAACAACAAGACTATTGCAAAACAAATGACTGTTATACATATCTCAAGTACATTTAAGAGCCACTCAGTGTTACGGAGCGCCTTTCGAGGAAAAGTAGCTATGGTTCTATAGAGTAAATCCAAATGTTGGTGTGAGCAGTGGTTACTGTACATATACATACACAGTGATCACAGGAGAGTTGTTCTAAAGAAACATACATGTATTACTTCTATCTCTCTAAGTAGATTATAGTCACAGCTTGTAGAAGCCTTGCAGTAGATTCCTTGATAACAACAGTGTGGGTGGAAACAGAGAGCGACTAAATCAGCCCTGACAGGGGAGGAGGAGGAGGAGGAGGAGGAGGAGGAGGAGGAGGAGGAGGAGG
>CALSBZ010005395.1:299266-310171 GCA_943591055.1 Gobionotothen gibberifrons
AGAGAGAGAGAGAGAGAGAGAGAGAGAGAGAGAGAGAGAGAGAGAGAAGCAGGTTCTGGTTGAATTGACTTCCAGGTTTTGCTTGGCAAAAAAAGGCAAACACCATCTATTTTTAACTATAAATACTGGCTCCAATGGAGTGGACAGTGTTCAGTCCTTTTTTACCTGTTTATCTCCCTGTCTCTCTTTCTGTATTTACTGTCAACTCACCTGTTCATGACGTCAAGAGGTGTCAGGTTAAAACCTTAAAGGATCATTACGCCGTTTCCTCCAGCCAGAGCTGAAACTGTAGTACATGGAGAGTGGCGTACTTAGATACTCTGTTACAAGAAAAGTCATGCATTCAAAATGTTACTCAAGTCAAAGTATTCATTATGCAAAAGATGTTTTACCTTTAACTGATTGGTTCTTTTTAGGAGATGCGGAAATTACCAGATTACCAGATACCTGAGACATTTCACACTACCACTCTGAGAGAGACATCTACCTGTCTGTCTCTCTGAAGCTCAATAATGTTGTCAACCACGCACGCATGCACGCACGCACGCACGCACGCACACACGCACGCACGCACGCACACACACGCACACACACACACATACATACACACACACACACACCCCCACACACTTCAGAAAAGTATTGACTTACACATAGTTGTTTGATCTTTTCATGGGGGTTGTTGACAAAGACAGAAATATAGCTTTTTCCTTTATATTTCACTTAAAGAGTAATTTAACACAGGCTGAAAACAAAGAGTGCTGTTCTGCCCTCCGGGTACAACTTTCAAACCTGTTTAATCTCTGGATGTGGTCAGAAGTGTGCTTTGTTGCACCTGTAAACAGACACTACAGTGATGTCACAGAGTCCTGGAGCTCCTGTACATCACTGCAGAAAGGTGAGTTAAACCCAAGGAAGTCAACAAAAAACGACATTTTGGTTAAATTACTCTTTAAGAAATCAAATAACAAAAGTGGAGTCCTTTAAGTATTTGGGAAATATACTGGACATACACTGATATTTGAGAGCAACACTGACATGGTGTTCAAGAAAAGCCATCAATGTCTGTTTTGTCTGAAATAAATGTAAAGTTCCAGGTTGACAAGACCTTGATGTCAATGTTTTATTGATCTTTTATTGAGTCTATGTTCACTTTCTCTTTGCTGATATCATCTCAAGTCAAACACAGAAACACGGTGGTCACTGTCTGCTGCAGAGTAACTGTCCCTGAACGGGAAACTGCAGGATCTTTACAACAAACAGTTTAAAATGCTGAATCCATCCTGCCTGACTGTTCTCATCTTTTACATGTTTCCGTTTCTGCCATCTCAGACTCCCACTAGCTAAAACCTACAACTTCCAAAACTACTCAGTTTTAGCCGTGTTTAACATAAAAAAATGTAAGGTCATCCACGTTTTTAAGTCCTTAAGGCAGTCTTGAATTTTATTTAGATGATTAGTGGAAATTTTCAGAATGATTCCTTATAATATTGCCTAGCGGAAGCATATATAATGTGAACAAAATAGGTCCAAGCACTGAGCCCTGTGGCACTCCATGGCTAACTTTGGTTTGCATGGAAGATTCATCGTTGACACACACAAACTGATAGCGTTCAGACAAATAGGACCTAAACCAGCCTAAAGCAGTTCCCTTTATGCCAACAAAGTGCTCTAGTCTTTGCAATAGGATATCATGGTCGAGAGTATCAAATGCTGCACTGAGATCGAGTAAAACAAGAATAGAGACAAGTCCCTTGTCAGAGGCTATTAGAATAATTATTTGCACAATCCTTTAACTTACGGATTTTGGTGTTAGATGTATGGCCCCTGTGTTTTCTTTTGTCTGCAACACACTGCTGCATACCAACCAATGCACATGGGGACAAATACAGTTATGTTATTGTTTTATGTATATTTGTTTGTGATGAACCAACCAGCAAATGTGGGGAATTTGTCATCATAGTTTTGCTTTTTACACTCCACTGATTCTCTGTTTCGGTTCCTTTTTATTGCTCTAGCAGCTTTTTTGTTGTTGTTGCAAAAAAACCTACTCTTTAGTGCCTTTTCAGCACAAAAAAGTTTAAGTCCAGCTGGCGATCACAGTGGAGCATTCAGCAGCTGAAGAGACAGATATTTTCCTCAGGAGATTATAGAAAACAAAATGGTGAAACACACAAAACCGTTAAAGAGGACATATAATACTATTTTCAGGTTCATATGTGTATGTTGTGCCTCTAATGTGACATGTTCTCATACTGCCTGTCCTGAAGCACCTCTTTTCACCCTCTGTCTGAAGCCAGAGCCCAGTCTGCTTTGATTGGTCAGCTGGCCGGCTCAGTTGTGATTGGTCAACTGCTTAGAGATGTCCCGCCCCTTAGCCTAGAATCTGTTGAAGCGCCAGCAAATAAACATAGTGTTACATAGCGGTAATGGAAGAAAACAAAAGAGTCCAATGGAGCGTTTCAGGCAGGGGGGGGGAGCATTGACTTTGAATCCCAAAGTCAATGCTCTGACATTGACTTTGGGATTTTAGCCTTTGCAGACCATCTACATGCACAAAAACCTATATAAGACACTACAGGAAAGGCCAAACTTAAATCAATTCTTAAGTTGTCCAAACCTGCCGAACGCGTAAATAAGCAACCATATATAAGAAGTGTAACATGTCAAATGTATCAGGTGATAATATGTTAATGATGAGATCCAAGCTTGTGTCTACTGCCCTCAAGTGGCCAAAAACGGAGTTGTGGCATGTTTAAAAGACGTTTGGAGCCCTTCAGTGAAGCTAAATAATGTTTACACTGAGGGGTAAATTCAAATCCAAAGACTTTAAATTTAAATATTCCTCATTCGTCCAATCATGTTGTAAATCTTAGTCTTACATGTTTGATATATCTGAGGTATATTAGAATTTGAAAGATGGAGATAAACTTCTCATCTCATCAATCTCTCTGATCTTATTATAAGAATTATAAAGTAATTGTTAGACGTCTCACTTCTTACCTCTCACCTCTCTCTCTCTCAGCAGTGGGCCTTGCTGTGGTTTCCTAGGGTTCTTTGCAGCTCCTCGGTCCCAGTGGATGTTTTTTTTGCTGCAGCATGACATCCAGCCAATCACAGTCCAGCACTGCAACGACCCACTTACATACACACACGCACACACACATCCCCCCTCTCTCACCTTGAACATCACATCAAGGTTGCACAAGGATACAGAGTGTGCATGTGAATGTGTGTGAGAGAGAGAGAGAGATAGCGTTGGGAGACACTCCAGTAAAACCAGTACAAACACATACAGAGATGATAAAAACCAGTCTACACACAAAAACAGATTTAATTCTCTGCCAACTTTCTGATCTGCTTCCCAAGAGCCACGTCCGTCCATATTTTTGGGGAAAAAAACTCTTCTTTCCTTTGTTGCAGAGGGTTAGATGAGAAGCTTGATATCACTTTCAAGGAGACAATTATCTTTGAACATACACTGGAAACAGAGGGAACAACCTTGTCCTGAAAGCTGCAGAACAGGAATTCTATAAATGAACGATGGTAACAGTCTATGATTAAAACCCATGGCGGCTGCAGGCAACACTCTGATGTCTATGCCAACTTGTGTTTGCAGACTTGCTTACCTCAAATTCTCCCTTGAGAGACAATTAAAGTATTTTTAATTGATTTGTCAGCTCTTTTCTGTTGGTTCTCTACACAAATCCTCCACCTTTCAACCAAGTATAGCACCAATTCAGCCAAATATTTGACCTACAATTACCCAAATGACATTTCAATGTGACTTTCACTGCAGCTTGTTTAACGCCAGTGCGTAATACTGCTCTCTGTACATTGTTTCCTGTGGATTTACGAGGAGGTATGAATCCTCCTCTGGATTTAATAGAGCTAAGAGATGACCTGAAAGCTCAGTCAGCAGGTAACACTGGGTCGTTTCTTATCAAACCAAAAGGCTTAGTGGCAGTGGCATGTAATTGGAGAGGAATTTAAGTAACAGTATAAGCTGAAGACGGTGTACCAAAAACAAATAAATAAGGCCTTCAATAAATAAAATTATAATTGTAAATGTGTTTTGCCAAAGTCTTACAGTACAGGCTAGATTTTCTAAAGCCTTTTATTAAGTTTTCTCTTACCACTTGTAATACAAAATGCTGAAGGGCTACATGCAAAAATATATATACCCAGCTTTAAAATATAAATATAGAATTGTTCTTAGTTTAATATATATATACACTGTACATAATGTATTATATTGTGAATAAAAAAAAATGCACTATAGACTCAAATTATCATAGTAATCATTGTGTAGTAAATAGTACGGGTTTGTAAAAGGTAGGGGAGCAGAAATATAAAGTAGAAACATATAGTATACTAAATTAAAGTACAAGCACCACAAAATAATATTGAATAGTCTCTTCGACAGCATATCAACTTCTTTGTACTCTTCACTTATTTCTGAGATATCATACGATATCAGGGAGTGTCATTACAAAAGCACATCACAGCAGGGGTATGTGGAAAGACATCCCTCAGCACCAACAATAGTAGATGTTTTCTAGTGTGTGTCATAGTTTACCTTTTTATTTAGCTCCTCCTTCATGTGTATTCCTCAACAGCTGGGCATTGTAACAGAACATCGTGTTGGGCGGGAGAAACCCGAAACCGGGCGGTGCCATTTTGTCATTAAGTCAATGAAGTGCAGACACCAGCAGCTTCTGAACCGACACCACCAGTGACGTTTACTGTAAACAAAATACTGCTTTTGACTTTTAGACGAGAAGCTTTTGGAAGCCGGTATGAACACACCTGAACCTGCCTGTGGTACACATGTCCTGCTGGTCTTCACCTGAGGATCTGTTGTTATATAGTTCAGGGTTCATACACTTTTTCACCAATGATTTTCCATGACCGTAACCTAATTTTCCATGACCAAAAAAAGTACTCTTTCTCACCACTGAAAATGGTTTATTTTAACATGGAACAGGAAAATAAGGTCTGCATATGAAACATGTTGTGCCTATCTAAAACAAATCAAATAGTAGGCTTACTAGCTTCTACACGCTAAAGCAACTAACATCTCTCACCAGCAAAATACCTCGACAGTTAAATGCCATTTTACGTTTCATTACTATACAATACAGTATTTATTATCATTATAGTATTACTATTTCGGCGATTAGATAAAATATAAATTATATTTGATGCAACTTTAGTTACATTTCCATGACTTTTCCAAAACTTTAGGAAAAATATTATTTTCCATAACTTTTCCAGGGCCTGGAATTAGCATTTTGAATTTCCATGACTTTTCCAGGTTTTTAATGACCGTAAGAACCTTGATAGTTGCATGTTAACCATATCTACTTTGGCTTTAAAAGACGTGGGCCAACTTTTAGTATAGTAATAGTAAAGCTGAACATTATTATTTTCGTCGATTAAGTCTTTCGTTATCTCAGAAGGTGGTCACTGGACTAGTTAAAACACCAGGGCATGAAATAGCTGTATGTGGATCTTGCAAAACGTTATGGAACCGTTATAGCAGAACATCTTGTGAATTGGAAAGGATTGGAAGTGAATGCCACAGGCTGCTGCCAGAGTTAAGTCAGGCAAAATGAACTCCTATAAGCATATAGATTGGCAGCTGTTTTTTTCATGTAGTAAGAGGGATTTAAAAACAGTCACACGTAGCTAGCAGAGAAAAAATAATTTTAAAAGGACTGAAAATGTTCTGCAAAAAGCTCATACACACAGTCAGACTGCTGAACAGTGAAATACAATATAGTGTGAATGTGGAGGGAGTAGGAAACAGTTCAAACAGAAACAGATTTAAAAACATCTAAAGCAACTTTAATGTTTTTTTTTCACATATCATTAACAACAAAATATTCATAGAAAATACAGACAGACAGATTGAGACAGGAAGAGATAGAGACAGGTCCCAAATCCCCACAGTGACAGAGCGAGGTGACTTCACTTGTCTGTCACTCATCGCTGCTGCTTCAGGCCGGCAGATGAAGACTCTCACCTCCTCCTCCTCTCCTCTCTTTCTCCATCTCTGTTCCGGTCTCTGTTCTCTTTATTCCTCTCTCTATCCCTCGGCTTCTCTCGCTCTCCCTCCCTCTCTCTCTTATCCTCAGTCTCTCTGTCCCTCCCTCTCTCTCTGTCTCTCTCCCTCCCGCCGTCCCTCTCTCTCTCCCTCTCGCCGTCTCTCTGTTGGCCTTGACCGTCCATTTTCCCCCTCCTCTCTTCCTCCTGCTGCCGCTCCTCTTCCTCCCCTTCGTCTCGCCTGTTCCGGCGGGGGCCCTCACGTGCACGCTCCTCTTCCTCACGTGAATGGTCACGACCCTCCACCTTCCGTGCCCGATCGCGACCCTCCACCTCACGTGCACGCTCACGACCCTCCATCTCTCTACCGCGCCCACGACCCTCCATACCGCGCCCACGACCCTCCATCTCGCGCCCACGACCCTCCATCTCTCTACCGCGCCCACGACCCTCCATCTCTCGCCCACGACCCTCCATCTCTCGCTCACGACCCTCGACCTCACGTGCACGACCCTCGACCTCACGTGCATGCTCATGGGCCTCGAGCGCACGCTCATGAGCCTCGATCTCACGTGCACGCTCATGCTCGTCCACTTCCTGTGCACGGCCTTTCTTATGCTTCTTGGCCTTCTTCTCGTCATCGCTGTCCTCATCCTCTTCGTCGTTTTTGCGTCCGGCTCGCTTCTTGTCCGACTGTTTGTCTTTCTTATTCTTCTTTTTCTTGTCTTCCCCTTTCTTCTTCTTTTTCTCCACAATTTGGGTTTTCCTCTTCTTCTTCTTCTTTCTGTGTTTGCTGTCCGAGTCTGGGGAACAAGGAGGAAAAACATTTATATACATTTCCCCCTCTTTTCAGATGACCAGATATGTAATAATGTACGATGCATTTAAAATGTACTTTTCATAAATAACTATGGATGTACCTGAGCTGCTGCTCGAGTCAGAATCAGAGGAATCTGAGTCGCTGGATGAGTCTGACGAGGAGGATGAGGAAGAGGAGGATGATGAGGAGTCCGAGGAGTCAGAGGATTCCACTTGCTGGTTCTGAGTCATGATTATCTTGGGAGCGTTCTTCAAATGTTCCCTCAACTCGTCCCTGAGAAAGAGAGCCAGATGTTTGTACATGCACAACTTTCATATGCACTTTTGGGTCGAACATTCATATTACAATTATTACAACAATATAACTGTTAGGCTTTGTAAACATGTTCGTGACTCTCTTACGTCAGGCCTCCCAGTCCGATAGAGGTGAAGAAGTTGATGGCAAAGCGAGTGTTTCTGGGATTATCTCGAGGGAAAAGACCTTCAAAGAACGGCTGCAGAGTCCTGAAACACAAACACACAGTTTTCTGATTATCATCATAGTTATGTCTTATGTTCTTCAGAAATGTATGCACACACTAGGGCTGCTCAATTAATCGTATTTTAATCGCAATTACGATTATGGCTTGCAACGATTACGAAAACAATGTACCGTAAATTCCGGACTATTAAGCGCACCTGAATATAAGCCGCACCCACTGGTCGGTCACCAATTGTGGGTAGCTTGGCTGAGCTTCTCCGGCGTCTCCGGCTCGCCGGAGAACCCGGAGAAGCCAGCGCCAGCCAATCAAATCCCGTTTCTGAAAATCTGACAGCTCAAGTCCTAGCCAATCAAACCGCGTCTAAGCTGGGAGAGATATCCCGCCGTTCATTTCTATATTTCAAAAACAGATGGAGGATAAACTAATTATCGCCGTAGCAAATCACCCGGTTTTGTATGACCAGTCCCTATTAACTTACCGGGATACAACCGGAGGAACCAGGCATGGGGGGAGGTGGCAGAGACAGTGGGTGAAACTGGTAGGCTTTCGCCTGTTTGGGGATTTTATATCCAGTATATCCAAGTATAGCTTGCTAGCTATGTTAACACTACGTAAACGGGGCGGGACATTCATGTGATTGGTTGTTGGTTGCGGGGCTCGAATAAAATCCCCAAGCTTCAGACACGCCCAGCGCCAAGCTTTTTTTGAAGCTGTAGTGTAAGCCGCGATGTTCAAAGCGTGGGGAAAAAGTAGCAGCTTATAGTCCGGAAAGTACGGTAATAGAAATATAACGATTTTTTTTTTATTATTGGTTTTTCAGTTGAATTATACTTAAAGTTCAGGGTAATCAACTGTTAAAAACATACTGTTCAAATGTATGTTTTCAAAGTAAATGGATAATCGTTTTTAATAATCGTGATATCAATTATTGACCCAAATAATCGAGATTATGATTTTTGCCATAATCGAGCAGCCCTAGCACTCTCTCCAATCTGTGCTTTGTTTTTCACCTCAAACCAGTAAAAGGACCTATATCCTACCAACAGACTAATGCATCGGCCAATCACAAGTTTATTTCCCAATTTGCCAAATGTAATATTTTTTCTCTGATCTTCAGTCCTTAAAATTGTTGTCCTCTTTAAATATGCACGTCGATATTAAAGCTATGTTTTTAACATTACTACCAGCTATCTTTATTAGTGGTCAAAAACTGATAAATGGCTCTCTAATGCTATAAGGAATATACTGTCCATTACCGCATTGGACAGCCATTTATCATTTTAATAAAGAAAAATGATCTCCTGTTTAATTCAGTGCGCGTGTGTGTGTGTGTGTGTGTGTGTGTATGTGTTCGTACGCGTCTTTGAGCCTCTGGTTGAGTCGGGGGAGGCCCATGTAGGCACAGAGCTCCTGGAAAAGGATCTTCACAAAGATTCTGCTGGACGACGTCGTGGTCTCCTCACTCATCCTGACACTCTCCAACACCTGGAGAGAGAGAGCAGGGATTATGAGGAAACTCAATCCAATAGCTTCATGTTTGTTTCAACTGAGTTTGGTCGGACTAGAAAGCATTTCGTGTGTGTGTGTGTGTGTGTTCTTACACTCCAGGGCACTGAGTCTGTGTAGAGCAGGTGAGCGAACAGTCGAGCCACGTTCCTCAGTTTGTTGGTCTCCAGTCGGTGAATCGTCTCGTACTGCTCCGCAAAAATCCCCTCAAAACTCTCCATGTACTCCTTCTTCAGCAGACAGAATCTCTATGAACACACAAACAGACACACACACACACACACACACACACAGACACACACAGTGTTAACAAGTGTTTTCAATTTAGAGCGTTGTGATGTTGCACTGGACTCCCGTAGTTACTCCTCCCATAAATGGAGATGGAAAACACAAACTGAGAGATCCGAAAAGTGAGTCTTAGTCAACACTTTTTGTTCTTTCCTAGGCCTGATATTTAATTCAGTGTGACATGTGCACGTTTAGTAATAATAGCTAATGTGGTGGGCTGTCATATACGTGTGTGTGTGTGTGTGTGTGTGTGTGTTTCTCACCCCGGCCAGTAGACCAAAGAACTTCTCGTAGGTCCTCTGTTGAGCGCAGCAGTCCAGGATCATGTTACACAGCTCTTTCTGTTCACACAAAGATAAAACATCTGATTAAAACAAAACATACATTTATAGAAAATCACATAAAGTTAAAACCATGTCTATCAAACTGAACATCTGAACAGAGGTTTAAAAACAGTAGTTGAACAACAGTCCTTCTATAACCATCGTATTGTGTAGCTGACGTCTTATTTTGAAAACATTTCCAACTGAGCCTTCGTCTTTTGAATTCTCGGCCAGCTGTGATCTGATTGGACGTTTTCTGGAGGCTCAGTGTTAAATGGGGTCAAAGGTTAAATGATGTGAATGTGAGAGCAGCAGCCAGGTGTGAAATCCCAGAGGTGGGTTACCCCCTCAATCGGAGGGAGAAACAGGGCCGAGACGATTTGGTTTGATCGTGTGTGTGATGTGTGGAGAGCAGCTGTGACTACACGTCCTCAGATATCAGCCACGTCTCAAATAACACACACACTTCAAACACTTCACCGCCATTGGGACCTCTTGTCTTTAAGCACGTTTCCTTGATGTTTTTGTTGTATGTTAGGGTGTCAAAATCTCGACTCTAAATTGAAATGTGTTTCAACGTTTTTTTGTTGTTGAAAAGACTCAAAAGCAGGACAGACCACGAATTCCAAATACGTTTAAAGTGGACCTATCATGCTATATTTGAAACATATATTGTAGGGCCATACCTATATAAAACATGTCTGTGAAGTTTTTTTTCAAAATACCAAACAGATCACCCATTGTAGCCATGCCTCATACTGCTCAAACCCCTCTTTTGCAGCCCTGTTAGAGAAACGCAGATGTTGGGTCCTTAGCTTGAAAAAGAAGAAGAAGAGGAGGCGGAGCTAATGCCTGATCAGAATTCTACCAGAGATAAAGTTACATTTGGTTGTGATAAAACGCCATCCTGGATTATTTCCGAAACAGTATGGAGCTCAAATGCTTTTTCTCTTGCAGGTTTATCACAAGGTGAGTTCTTTTTTTATTTCCTGTTTTTTTTAACATGTGCTCTCCAGTACAGGTTAGCTCTGAGTGTTAGCGAGGCTTGCTAATGTAAACAAAGACGAGATTACGTCCAAAACACGTCACATTGTTTCTGATAGCAACTTTCTGTGGGTCCGCCAACGTCACAGCGGATGGAAATCTGTATCCGCTCGTTGTCCACCCGTTTGTAAAAGATTTGGGTACGGAGGAAAAGAGAGAGGGTTTTATTTTTCTGACGCTGCGTGAGTTCCCCGACACACCGGGGACACATTTAGGATTGAAAGCTTTGTCAGGAAACATGTTTTTCTGCGAGAGGAACGAGCATCTTTGTGCGAGTGTTTCCAGCTGTTGTGTTGAGTGATTCAGTCCTGATGACACTCTGGCTGACAAGGTCAACAGCTCTGACCTCACACACACACACACACACACACACACACACACACACACACACACAC
>CALSBZ010005395.1:343946-357344 GCA_943591055.1 Gobionotothen gibberifrons
ATTTTGTCGGGTTGGTTTTGCTTTCAACAAATATTTAGAAAATACGATTTTTGATAGATGATTGGCAATAATGTGGATCTAATGACTAAGTCCGTAAAGAGCATCTATAACAGTTAGAAGGAAGCTAATGAAATTACATCACTGCACTTTAATGCAGCGCTTCAAAAAAGGAAAAAATAAAACATGCCATATTACGATATCCAAAACCTAAGAAGATATGAGTCTCATATCACTTTATCAATAATATATCGATACATTGCCCAGATCTAACACATCCCATGACAATTATAGAAACTCAAAATCAAATAAGCAATGGCGTAACTTCACAACCTAGTCAGCATTTTGTTCTGGGCATTGTACATTTGTGCAAAACCCCATTCTTATATATATTTGAAATCAGCCTTGTATCAAAAAAACGATCACGGTCAAGCTTAGAAAAAAGGTCATGTTAATGCTAAAACTATATATATATATGTATTATATGAACTTGAATAATGATTCAAATAATCTACGGGCGATCAGAAAGCCCAACATCCATATTCTCATGTGAATCTGAGTAACATGGGGAAAATGTCAAATTGCTTGTTAGGCGGGTGGCGTCAGTTACTGTAAAACACATAACTATCCGAACACCGGGAAGGAACTTAACAATGAGCAGAGATCTGTAATCTTATTTGTATTGTGAGTTTTTCTGTGTGCTGACCTTCAGCTCCCAATGAAAGGTCATCTTCAAAGCTGCAGCCGTTCTTCTGCACTCCTGTTCACACGCAAGCACAAGCACACATGTTGAGTAAGCACACAGAAGTGAAGTTATAAAATCCCTTCGATAACATCTCCATAGTTAAACAAGTAACCGCTAACAGTAACCAAAACAAATTCACTTAGAAAAACAGTCATGATGGCTCAAGTGTTTAGTCATAAAGCAAAGAGATGTGTCCCAACAGGTTGGGGTCCTCACAATGTAATATATAAACAGAAATGTGGATTACCTTTGCTGGGAGAAGCAGTCTGATCATCTAAGGAGGCTCCCAGGGGAGTCCTGGCCAAGAGACGAAGAGACAGTGTTGGAAATTCACCCAAACCATAAACTAGCCATTAAAAACATAAACATCCAAAAGACTGAGGGTGTGGGCTTACATAACAAATATGAAACGCCCTTAATGCTCATCTACTGTTATATCACTGCAACTTAAAATACCTTGAGGGAAAGTCCTAACCAGGCAAAACTAAGTACAAACAAACGAGGCAATAATATTGATCCTAGGATTATCCCTGGATAAACTGAGGGTAATAATCGACTAATTCCTGTTTGTGAAATTCTCATTAGCACGTGTTAAGTACTGACTAAGCTAAAGTAACTTTTACAACCTACAGTAAAGGCCTATCCAATGCTCTGGCTTAGTATACCCCGATAACTCTTTGACTGTCAAATAAATTACAGACTAATTGAATGTCCGAATCAAGGTAACAACTCCAATTTAGTCAGGCTGACGACAGCTATGTCAACGGTAGGTGCCAACCATCTCAGGCTAACTACCAGTTTAACTAAGATTAACTATAGCAACGTCAAAGGTATCTTCCTGACAGATAAAGGCCAAGGCTTAGTAACACAGGCTGACTGCCTATCAGGCTAGGGCTATGTAACGCATGCTAACTAGCTGTATTGTGAAGGCTATCCCAGGATAGCTCCTGGTCAGATCAGTCTACTTATTATTAACACCCACTACTGACCATGCTAGACTGAGCATCCTAGGCTTACTCTTGTTTTTTTGGTACCAGTTCCAGGTTTCCTACTGACCAGACTAGTTGTCCCAGGCTAACTAGCTGACAGATCGGGCAAGTTGACAGCAGCAGTAAGCAAGCAGTTCTGATCTGCTGTGTGCAGCCAGCTGCTGGGAAACACTGAGCTGTTACACAACCTGCCACTCTTATCAATGGGACAAACTTCATGCCACCATTTCACACACTCACACACACACACGGTTGTGTAACAGTGTGCAGTCACAGTGTTTGCTTATCCTACCAGTTTCCACCGGCAGCCATGTTGGCCTCAGGCCCCTGCGGCTGTTGCTATAGTAACATGTGATTCTGATTCTGCTGGTCATGTTGCCACGGTGAGGTTGCATAGCGCCACAGGGTTGTGAGTGACAGCAGTGAACAGTGTGAGTGTGTGATAACAGTGTTAACTCAGCAGGAGAAACCCCTCCTCCGTTTACTTTCTTTCTTTCTGCCTTTCTTTCCGTCTTCTGTCGGCTTCTTCCTGCGTCTTGCTCTCCCTCTTTCTCTGCCTGAACAGCTCTATGTGCCCTATCTCTGGGCGTTGGTCTGCACCCTTTGCGTGTGTGTGTTCTGTGTGTTGTATGTCTGGGAGTGGCTGTGAATTGGTTCTACGTCAGCAGCTGATAACACGGGTACTAAACACACACAACTCCAGACATTGGAAAAAAGATATCAATAAACCAGCAGGAAAACCAGTTAGCCACTAAAACCAGTTAGTCATTATGTTAAGACCATATCCTCTTTGTTTCCTAATTAAGTCCAGGAACTACTAAGTCCATTTACTGTACATTCCTGATTATCATTTCTAACCAATCAGCAGTTTTGTGATTACATTTCTTCCTAGGCAGTTTCAGTTAATTGTGTACATCAACATTCATGAAACTTGCTGCACTCAGCATCTGTCAGCTTCATTTTAAACAAATAATAAAGTACAGATTCATCTGGAAAGTCATTGGTTTGGTCAGGTACTGTACCTGCATTTAATCAGCCAGCTGGCGATGTTGTTAGGCACTTGCCCTGGCAGAGAGAGACAGATGAACATGTTAAAACAATAGGCCCCTGCTGTGTGCAACAATGATTACAACATGCTATAAAAACATTGGCTTTGTGAAGCACAGCTGTACTTTGAGCTACACCATCAGAACACTTACCTGCTCATAGCCACAATGCAAACAAGCTTACGTGTTGCAGGTATACTGTTTACGGTGTTAGTTTAGCGTGTTAGCTTAATTACATTTGCTAACAAACATGGCGTCCTCTATGATGACACTTCTACGTGATGCTGCTGTGTGCGCAAGGTTTTACAGTGCGCACTCACGATATACTCGTTAATGAGCAAAGTGCAGCATGTTTTCTATCATGTGTATAATTTACAGTATAATAACCTTTTTTATATTTTATATTTTCATTTTTATATATTTTTTTTATATTTTTATAGAAATAAATTGTCACCCATTTACTTTAAAACAGTCGGTTTACAGTTGCAGAGTGTAAGCATACATTAGAGGAACTGCTGCGTGACTGGGCTGGGTTTACCTGGCCACATCAATATTTATGTTTGCAGACGGACGTGTTTTGTTTGCTGAAAATATTTCACACATCAATGTTCTCAGATGACTGATTACTCACTTCCATGTTTGTTATGTTCTATAGGGTCATTTTGAAAGCAAATATGCTTATTTGTTACATGTTAACTTGACAAGACTCCCATTTCTGTGGCAGACTGGGAGCCTGGCTTTAAAGATGTGAAAAAAAAAAAAAACCTCATGAGTGCTCTCTGCAGACACTTTTTCTAAGATATCTCAAATACTCTATATACCATCTGCCTTTCTGTTTTGCAACTTCCTGATGCTTATCAGTCGACTTATGGCAATACTGACATGACTGTGATGAGGTTAAATTGTCTGATAATGGGCAATGAGTGTCCGCAAAAAAAAAAATGGTACTTTCTCAGCAGATATATGGCACACAGTAACATTTAATATTTTTTAAATATCCCCAGTTACATCTACAGCTGAGGTCAGTCTAACCTGGTTCCTCTGAGGGTGTTTGCTCTTCCCCGTCCCTCTGGTTCTGTTTGGGTCCCTCTTCTTCTGACTCTAGCCAGGTGGAATCTTTGCTCTTTGCCCATGCCCGACGGCGCAGACAGGCTACATTGTAGTCTGCCTGCACTCTAGGATCTGAGGATCAATCAAGCAAACATCTGTCAGACAGCCGGACTACCATGAAGTCATCGATCAGGTTTGGCAGGTATTCAACCGGACTGACAGAAACTACATCTGATCAAAGCCACACATCAGGTGAGTCGAGTTAGGTGATCATATGCAACAATTCTCGCAATGTTTTTTTCAACCACCACTTTGATAAGGGACAATAAAGACTGAGGCCCTAGCATTAATGAACATGTAAAAGTCCATCCCCTTGCATTACACTATATATACCCAGGGACTGCAGATGGTAATTAGCAAACTGCTAATCTGGTACAAAGCCTCTTATCTCTGTTCTTTGTACATGGTCCCTGACAACTAAACCAATAAACTAAACACATTTAAAGAGTCATGCTGTGTCTCAATGTTTATGCTTCCATTAGTATTGTGTACACTCGTACTTATTTGGATAGTCTGTGACGTTTCAAAGGGTGTCGTAGTCTCAAATTGTAGCAAACTGTTCAGACAACAAGGTAGTGTTTTTAGGTTAAAAAACAAACTGAATAAAAAATGTATATATAACTTGTATTTGTTTAGTGGTGTTCACAGGAGAAACCCAAACTACTGCTGGTCCCTCCTCTTCCGCAACATGCTAATATGCCAACCGCAGAGGGTGAAAGAGTCTAGCCTTCCACACTCATCTTTTTGACCATCTTGAGTGCAAAATCAGGTTGTCAAATTATTCTCAGTGTGAACGCACGTCTGTGCTCAAAATAGCAAGTCTAAGTACAGGAGTGAGCTAATTGAGACACACTGTCATTGTTGCCCTGCATTCATTACTTTAAGCAATTCAAACAGGGTCTGGTTAATGTGGGCTAATTTGGTATGACTGTTTATCTGTTTCCTTTAGCCAACTTTTTCAACTGTATACGATACTTGAAGACAATTATTAAAGCTTTTTATCAATTAACGCTACTCAGGCTTATTTAAAAAAAAAAAAAAAAACTGCAATCCATTGTTTTAATCTTCTATTAAAAAACGGTTTATTAATTTCTTATGTTGACTACTTTTTGTAACTGTGAGATGACCCACCTGGAGCAGTGCTGGTGTCCATGGCCAGAGATCCACTCTCCATGTCTACCTGTCTGTGTGTCTGGTTGAGGGCAATCAGTCCATCAGAGGAGACTGACGACTCTATAGGAACATCAGCAACAGGTAACACTCCTGAGCAAGAGAGAGAGTTAAAGCAATAATAAAAAAAGAGAAGAGAATATATCTGAAGCACCAAATAACACATCATGCTGCATTATCAGTCCCTAATTGAAACATGCAATGCAGACGCAAACAGTACACAGACATAACAAGCTACACATACAGTACATACAAACACATAATTCACTCACAATAAAAGCTTTAAATGTCTTTAAATAAGCTCTTAATTGGAGCGTCTAAGTAAAAGTGTGTTCAAACCTGGACAGTTGAAACAGAGTGAGGGTGTTTTTTGGTGACATGAGAAGTGGCTTCTATTATTGATGACTGCGTTACCCACGCTGAGACCAGCTGAGATTACACATGGCAAACATACTGGACTTCTTTTCTTTTACATTGTGGTGTTGCTACTTTTACTTTAGTAAAGCATCTGAATACTTATGTGAGTGTTGTAGTTTTCAACAGCTCATCTCTCAAATTTCATGCATCCTTCATCACTTGAACATGGGGGTTTTTCCGAACAGTTATTTGGTTTGTAAATGTTTCTTATGTATGAAACAAGCTTCAAGTCTCTGCAAGTTGATTTATCATAGAAGTGAGCTGAGACCAGAAGCTGCCTGAGGTGTCACGAGATCAATCTGAACCCTGATCAATGATCTGCGGTAACAAGCGGTGTGTGGCACATCATTGCATGTTCATTTAATGCCTTCTACCAGAATTATCTCTAAGAAACATCACCGCTGGACCAAAATCATGAACTCTGTTGAACTTTGTACCAACACAGGAAGGCACACTTCTTAGACTTTTTAGGACTTAAATACATTTATTTTTCATCATAAACTGTGAGGATTTTTTCATTACAATCTTCTATTATTCATGTTGTGTATATAATGGGGACGTTTTCAAATGTATGTATGTTCTATCAGGGGAAAAAAAGCCAAAAAAACAACAAAGATCAGTTATGCTAGACTGAAATATATATGTTTGATGGATGCCATGAAGTTTTGTTCAGACATTCATGTTCCCCTCAGAATGAAACATAATCACTTTGGTGATATTGTGACATCTAGGGTCACCATCAGTTTAAAATGTCACTTTGTCCAACACTACAAACGTAATGACATCCCATCAGTCTCAGCTGCACTTTGTACTTAAATAAATAAATAGCAAATGTTAGCATGGTAACACACTGTAGTATCAAAGCAAACATTATACCTGCTAAACATTTGCATTTTTATTGTCAGCATGTTGACATTAGCATTCAGTATCACTGTACCTCAATACAGCCTCACAGGTTGGCTGTAGGCTCTTAGTCTTGCTGCTTGATTAATGAATGTTAAGAAGCTTAATAATGTATTTTTTTGCGATTATACTAAACCTTTTAAACAACATCTATGTTGGTGTTACCATATATCTACACACTGCATATATAAACTAAACATATTTGATTATACATTTAATTAACTGATGCTTTTTTCCCCCAAAGCAACTTGCAATAAGTGCATTCAATCTGAGCTTCAAATAAGGCAACCAAATATCAAATATATAAACTGTAAATTGTTCATTTGGTTTTAGTATTACAGTTTTTTTCCCAAAAGGTTTTATCAAGAAAAATAGCAAAAATATGAATCTATAGTTCTTGTTTCTGCAATATGAGGATGTGCTTCTTAAATGTTAACATAAATAACAGATTAAATGTTATATTTATTAGACAAATAAATAGGCATAAGCAGCAGCTGTTCTCATTTCTTTGGCCACTTGTCCCTGAGTTCAGTCTGACAGGTAAAAGGTGACACCAACCAGCCTTGCCAACAGGAACAACACCAGAGTTTACTACTGAGGAAGTCTGTATACAAACAGGAATGTAATAATAGGTTAGGCTACATGGTTACTAACAATAACTAACACAGTGATACAGCCACAAAGCTGTTTAATAAAACTCAAGATTTCGATATGAAGTAAAGACAGGAGAAAACAAAGAGCTGGTGGGGTAGAAATAAAATAGTCCACATGGAAAAAAAAAGAGAAGCATGCAGCCAAATTTAAATGAGAACGTGTGAAACAGGAAACAAGTGTTTGGGATGAATAACAGAACAACTTCCTGTCCGAGATACAAGAGAGACAGATGGGGAAAGATCCATTTATTTTTAGATTTCTCTTGTAAATGCAGAAAAACAACAACAGACAGACAGTGGGAGATCGAGTACAGCGAGTCTTGTTAACACTCTTAAATCATCCCCCCCCCCATGTATTTAAATGACTCCTTCAGGCTTAAAGGAGGCTACAAAGAGTTTGCATTGTCGTTCTTTACAGAGAACAGCAGCTGTGATATGTTTGGATTCTTATCATAGGATTTAATGGTGAGAAGATGATGACAGTGGAGAGAAGTATAAACAATCTAAATAATTAATTATTATATATAATGGTTTCTGATTTCTCCTCTGACTATCTTTTAGCTCCATCTTTGAAAATGTAAAAAATATAAACCAGTTAACACACCTTAACACCTTCAACAGTTATGTATATGAGCAACAGTTACTGTGTAGGTAACTTAGACACCTAAAAACAATACCTTTCCAACAATAACTGCGGATTATGTCTTTTACATCATTGCAAAATAATTGTTTTTCTCAGTCCAGAGTTCAAATGATCACAACTACCTTTTCAAACTCAACACTATTTTAGTCACTTTTGCACATCATAAAATCCAATTCTTATTATTTTTGGATTAATGCAAATGCTGTGTGAATAATTATAATGTGACACCTCTTTATTGTCAATTGCTTTGGTCATGTTTATCAAAATGTGCATGTGAGTTCATTCCATAAGTCATTACTTGTAAAATGGTCCAACCCGTTTTGGTAATCTGCCATGTGTCATGTATTAATGCTTTGCTCTATAAGTGGAATATGACTTTCACTTAATGACGGGGGATGTGGAAGACTGCAGTGTAATCCCCCCAAACAGCATGTAATATTCTAACTACGGTTTTTAGTTTTTAAATATTGTATTTTTTACTTTGTGATATGTAGTTCTGTTAAAAGAAAAATATTGTCTGTAAATAAATTACAGTAAAAAGGGCATAAATGTCAATTCAGTTACATCTCTTGCAATGAATCTCCCATATGAAGTAAAGTGTAACTGTTGAAATGAATAAACCATATGCTATACAGAAAAATGCAGCCATGAGCATTTACAATCCTTGTCATGAAAACGTTCATGATTACCATCAGAAAATACTCAACATAGCTGCATTTCAACCAACTTGTTTGGAAACAATGACAGGACATGTCTTATCATTCAGATAAGACATAGTTATTTACTTTGGACGATAAACAAAGGATTTAGTGAAAGTGACACCCTTCTGCAGATAATCCATTCTGTGGTGCGCTTAGGAAATGATTTGAGAAGTGCACTTAATGTTTTGCAAATGTTGAGATGATGAGTATGAAAAACTGAAATACGTTTAGTACATTTTCCTAATCAAACTGGATTACTTAACTTAAGTAACACATTTAATGAAATTAATTTAAAGGAGTCATTTTAAAGTGTGGTATTATAACTTTTGTTTAAGAAAGAATCTTAATACTTCCTTCACCACTGGCACTATTGCAATAAAGTGTAAAAATGTGAGGATGTTTTACTTTTCTGTTTTAAATCATTGTAAATCAAATGTCTTTGAGAGAAAATGACCCCCCGATTGTCATAAATTCTGACAGGAACCAGACTCAGAGGTTACGACTGTAGGAATAAAACCCTACTTACAGTCCTTTACCTTGAACCGTTGCACAGAGAAACACTTAAACCTTCATCTCACTGACAGTGTTTAACGCTCACTGCAAACAGGCTTAAACAGAGAAGCGTGGGGACAAAGAGCCTGTTTACATCCCTGTTACATCACTGTTACTGTAAACTGCAGGATGACACTATAAGATCAAACAGACGCTGAACAAAGGCTCCAAGTAGATCCTTATGTGCAGTTTTAAAGCATATGAAAAGCAGTTACTGGCTCGGGTCCGGTACTTAAGCAAACTGTGATGTATTTGAACTCTCCTACTTAAGTATTTCTTGTTTTACGAAAAGGTAAACACTTTAAATAACCTTTTTTTAACCAAATACTACTTTTTGTGTAATGCTTGATCTTACGAAGTCTTTGGATAATTCAACTTGTTGTAAATCGTTTGTTTCTGCCTGATTACTGCCATTATAGACTTAACAAATAACTTATTTAGAAAATAATAACCTGTTCAATAATAAAATAACGATTAAGTGCCTATTACTTGTGACTGAATATTTCTGCAGTGTAAGGCATCATTTACTTTTGGAAATAATGTAAGTGCTCCTTACACCACAGATTTTCAATTGAGAATATAATTGTATTTATTTAATTTAAAAATAAAACGAGTTGCAGCCCTACTCGTGAACAACAAACAAAATGTAAAAACACATTCAGAATACCATTGCCCAAAGTGACACCTTCAGTTGTACCATGGGAATTAAAATAATCCTAATAATTCAAATGAAATGAGCAAAGCCTTTCATTTGGAAAGCTAAAACCACTAATTGTTTTTGAAGGAAAAATGTTGATTTTTAAATTAATAGTTAATTGAATGATCATTTGAGTTGTAGTACTTATCTCTAATGTTGGGTAATTTAACATATCTTTTATGTGCAACAATCTTATTTAGCTAAGTTTGTTAAGTAACTAAAGCTCTCAGAAAAATGTGTAGTAAAAATATCCAACTACAATGCAGTTGAGTAGGAGGAGAAAGCAAATACCTCAAAAGTGTACTTAAGTACAGTAACGTTAGTAGAACGTTCACCAGTGTCCATCTTCCACTCACATTACACATTAGATGCTGGTGTGAATCAATCAACTCAACTTTAAATACCTACTGTCAAGTAAAAGCCCTATTATTAAATCCACATGTGTGTCAAACTTTTCTCTTTTCGCTCGGACTGAACTTGTTTGTCCTGTTTAGTTGTTCGTGCTGTGTTTGACACGGAGGACAGGACTGACAGCAGAAAAACACAAACACACACTAACAACAGAAGCGGGACTTCCACACACAATAAGAGGTCATATTAGCGATAAGGTGAGAGGGTACAGGTACTCACCGTCATGTTTCTCCGCGGTTTTTGTCGCAGCTCCCAAACTGTCAAACTTGTCCAAACTTTTCTGAATACACTCCAACATTCCTGCTTCCGCTTCCTGAAAGCAGCAGGAGGAGAGGGGGCGTGTCCGCAGCGCTGCTGCCGAGAAACAGCCACGCCTGCCGGACTGACTCCGCACACACAGCACGGCGGAGGAGACGTGGATCCTTTTCATTGCCTTGTACAACATGTGCAACGAAATGCGGTTAGTTAGAGTACCATCTGGTTGCATAAGAGAAAGAAAAAAAATCTAGTGGAAGATGATGTGTGGGGTCTTAAAGAAAGACAGACAGACAAAAGAAAGAAAGAAAGAAAGAAAGTGGTGGCCTTGCTTTTACCTGCAGTACTCACATTTAACCACCAGGTGGAGACAACACACCATTGAACTGATGATCGTCTTTAAAGAAACGCTCTGATGCTCTGTGATGATATAACAGCTGCAAAACACATTGATACAAAAATAATGAGGTATTTAAGTCCGAACTAAATCCACTAAAATGTTAATGTCCCATTACCAGGACACTTATTTTCTCTTTTTTTATGTAATTTTAAAAAGTCAGAATTAGTATTATGCATTAACTTATTAATTATTATCTACATTAGATTGCGAAAAAAGGCATTGATGTTTTTACTCATACTGGATTGCAAAGATATTGATTTTTGAAATGCTTGCTTAAGTTGTTTCTTTATTTGTTTACCGTTTGTTTGGATTTTTGGGAACCTTTTCAAAATGAGATAAGATCAAATTGAACTTTATTAATCCCTGTGGGGAATTCAGGATATTATTCAAGATAATACATCTCAAGGAATATATATTAATAAAAACATACTAAAACACAGTTTCTTCACATTCTACATACATGTATATCTGCTCAAAACTACATAATGATAAGCCTGTTTTATGTGAATAGGTAGAGGGAGAGGGAGAGAAAGCGCGAGTGTGTGTGTGTGTGTGCGTGCGTGCGTGCGTGCGTGTTGAGTTTCCAATGGTACCTTTTACGTATGAATAAGGTAATTTGACCTTCTCCATGCACACACACAGCCTGAAGTATAGAATAATAGTTATTATACAACAGCATGAGGCTCTGCTGCTCGTTTACTTTGCTTAAAATAAGGCAACGCATGTTTATTTATATGGCACCTTTGAATACAAGTCAATGCAAGTGCTTTACAAAAATGAAAACATTAAGAGCATAAAGACATAGTGCAGAATGGCATTTAAAAACAACTAAATATGTATCTCCCCTTAATTATTGTCACCTCAAACTCTACCTCATTCCTGTTTCTGCTCCTGATAAATCTCTGTAAAATAATGTAATATCTGGATCTTTAAAACATAAACATTCAAAGCCACTAACAGCTTGGGTTTTGACTGAAAAACATCAAATTAAACTGTGACTTTTGTGTGACCTGTTCTGGGTGTCTGTGATTTTATTCTTGACTTTATAAAGGACTTCAAGTAGAGAAAGGTATATCAGAAAAAAAGTGTATTGTCATTATATATTATAGTCAAAATTCATGAGCAGCACAGAGAGAAATCTGCAGTTGTATATGCATCAGTCCTGGGCTGATGTTAACCATTAGCAGCCAGAGGATGGGACAGACACTCTGGTCCTCTGAAGTTGCCCGGTAACCTCCTAGCAACCGGTGTTCTGTCACCACAGCAACCTCTTCACTGGAGCGCAGTCCAAAGTCTACTGCTTCTTTCCAAATAAGATGCAGCCAGAGATGAATGCTGAAAGAGAGGGAAAGTCCCCCATTGGACCATGAGTGGTGCAGGAATGAGTCTTTAACACCAGTAAAAGTAAGCAGGTTTGCACCCCTGTTCCTTTGTCTCAGAATCAATGGGATTTTATTGGGTTTTTGGTAGAAATAGCTTTGTTCGAACCACAAATGTAACTTTCTTACTTAATGTGTTGTATCTAACAACTTCTGGACTTCCTCGCCAGAAAGCAGTTGTTCTTGAGAGAAACATACTGGCATCGTGCTGTAAAGTGTCCCGACTGTAGGCTATTTTTATTATATGTACAGCACTTTGGCTCGATCAAAAATCGTTTATAAATGTGCTATATAAATAAAACTTGATTTGATTTGATCGTAGGTTTAGCTAGATAGAAAGTTATGATGTATGTAGCATACGCTTTTGAGTTTATTGACTTTCTTAAATATCAAATGTGTAAATAAATCACAATTCAAAATGAGAAACAAAAATAAATTACTTAACCACGATTCAAGGAGACTAAGGAAAGAGTTTTGCTAAAAAGGAGTTTGAACTATGTTGTACAACCAAATTGACAGGACAATGTGTTTGAATTAGGAAGGAAAGTTAAAGAAAGTTACAGAAATGTTCAAAGTCACTACCCCACATTGTTAATCAGAAATAAACAACTACCAACATTTGAAATGGCGGCAAAAGTAAAGGGAGCACCAACGTTTGTGTACCAAAGTTTGCAGCAATCCATACAATAGTTGTTGTAGATTGGTCTAAAACAGTTGGCCTGATGCTGGCTCTCGAGGCAAAGTTAATCAGGGAATATGAATGAAACAGCAATTCAACCAAAAAGACAGAAAAGCCATGGGACCATCAAAGTCATCAGGATTCATCCTCTGGGGACCATGGATGTCTGTATTACATCTCATGGGAAACCATTAAGTGAAATATAAGCATTTGTGGATCCATTAGATTGTGCACATTTACAATCACTTCCTGTTGGTTTGTCTTTTGTGGATTGAATCAAATCCAACGAAACACACCAATTTTTGCACCTCACATTTGTGGATTTCTTATTTGCAGATCAGCTGATTCAGGTGTCAACTGGGGGACTCAAGTTGACACCTGAACTTGCACCAACCAAAGGTATACTAATATGTGTAATTTCACCCAGGATGCATTGCAATCAGACCTGGTTATATTATATATTTTCATCATTGCCTTATCTTAGCAACAATAGTGATTAACCTTTACAGACTCAACTGTCAATATAATGATCACACCTTCCATTTCAAGAAGGAGCGCATGCGTGGTTTAATGTGGCGACAGATGGTCATTTTTCCTCACAAAAAGAGAGAGACAGAGAGAGAGAGAGGGAGAGAGAGAGAGAGAGAGAGA
>CALSBZ010005395.1:379063-397725 GCA_943591055.1 Gobionotothen gibberifrons
GTGTGTGTGTGTGTGTGTGTGTGTGTGTGTGTGTGTGTGTGTGTGTGTGAGGCTGCTTGGGTGAGGATTTGGTTGAAACCTACATTTGCCAATTAGGCTGGCTGTCACCGTGGTGACCGGAGCTTCAGGTAATCCCATACACAGGAGGAGGGGGAGGGGGCGGAGTCTGTTTACTTCACATTTACTGGAAACACCAACTCTGAAGAGGAAGCTTCTCATTGTTAGCTCCTAAAAAAGATACTAATAATAATAGGGATACTATGCCTTATTACGCATGCAGCATGCAACAGTACTCGTTTATTTGGACTCACCATAAACCAAAAATGTTTGAGAGAATAAAAACTAAATGTGTTAACCCATACAACCGTTCAGATATGTCATTTGAAAATGTAAACCAAATTCCCAGAAAACAACTGGTTTTCATCTCATTTACATTTTTCCATACCTGGGCTTCAGGTTTTTTGCTTAACAATATTCTCTTTGGATGTGTATGTAAACAAAACTACAACAATGACCTTCAGTGGGTTAGGGTAACCCAGACACAGTTTGGTCACAAAAAAAGTATTGAGGCTCAATACCCAGCCCTTTTCAGTGCCATTGTCAGTAAAAGATATTTGACAATGGTCCTGTGGAGAAGCCATGCCACCTGCTGGAGGACCAGGAACTTAAAGGACCCCAACAATAAAACACTTTTATGATGGATCAATGTCACTGGAGTTCCTGTCAGAAGTAACCCTAAGTAATAAAATACTCTCATTAGAAGTCCAGGACATAGTTGAGACAACTATACAAATACTTTTCTGCCTGTCTGTCCCTCAGGGTGGTGTGTGTTGGGGGGGACGGGTCGGTGGCGGAGCTGTGTCACGCTCTGGTCTTCAGAGCTCAGCTGGATGCTGGATCCCCAGAGAAACCAGTGACAGCAGTGCTGCCTCTTGGAATCATTCCTGCTGGTGAGAGACAGGGCACAACCTCAAAACTGCAAACTAACTCTGCGCAGAAATATACAATATATATATTTATATCAACCTTTTTGTAGACCAGCCGTGATGTTTCATTAACTGTTGGTTCATCTTGACAGGTTCTACAGATGTGGTTTCCTGTTCTGTTCATGGAGTCAGAGATCCAGTCACTGCAGCCCTGCACATTGTCCTTGGTAAGTTCAACCTGTCCTAGATCCAAAGATACAACGTGCATCATCGTTAGTCATATTGCCCTGGGTTGGTTCTACTTGTTCTACATCTATAGTTACCTTGCCTAAAATATGTTTTACCTGTGTCGAGCGTAACTGTGATCGGCTGATGGTCATTCAGTTTGAGAATAAACAAACGTACAGGCAGACAGATGTCTAACAGCAGGATCAGTTTCACTCTAAATCACAGGTCTACTCTGCTTACTGTAGCCCCTCCCACTTCACCTGTCAAGTACACCTGCAGACCAATCAGTTGGCGGGCTGCTGTGTTTGAATGAATGAAAGCCTGATGTGGGACGGTGTTTCATTAACACTAATCAAGACTAATTGTCTGCGCTAACCCTTGACACATACAATTCCTGAACAATAGGAAACAGTTCAACTGAAAGCTGTTCCCACGGACCCAGGTGAATATACCTGACCTGTCTGTTACACCTCAGTGTCTCTCGTGTAAATATGCTTAATATGTGGAGCTAAAGCGATGTCCAGAAATTAACCAGTTTAAGAAGAAATACAGAGAAATTATTTTCTCGAGGTACAGGGATGGGGAAGGTGTTTGACTATGTGTATATGTGTGAGTATGTAGGTGTGTATATGTATGTGTGCATATATGTATATCAGTGTATGTATATGTGTATATGTCAATCAATAAGTGAAGCAGATTAATAATATAAATAATAATGCATACAAATGATAATTATTGCAGATTATAAATAAATCATTTAGGAACAAGGGGGTGAGATTAAATAAGTTATACTTCTTCTCACTCCTTTTCGAACACTAGATGTGGCACTGTTTATGTTGCTAATGCTGATGTTGTTGTAAAATGTCATTTTTATTTTATTTCTCTAACATGACTATGCATTGCAACATTTGTTTTGTTTTGTAATTATTTATTTTACTTGTTCGAAATAAAATCAATCAATCAATCAATCAATCAATATGAAGCTAGAGCCAGCAGCTTAGCTTAAATAAAGACTGGAAGTCTACACATCTTCTGTCGCAGACTGAAAACCCACATGTTTGGACTGTACCTTCGCTATGTTCAAAATAAAAATGGGTTGCACTCTTAAGAAGCGCTGCAGGCTTAATATCACTGACACACTGACTGAGACCCACACACACATCATGGCATATGGAGAGGAAATCTGATTATATCCAGAAAGAGAGACAGGCAGTCAGACAGACAGGTGGGCAGACAGCACCGCAGTTCAGTAGGTTAGAACAGGTATGTGTCCAGATGGTGTGTGTGTGTGTGTGTGTGTGTGTGTGGGTGTGGGTGTGGGTGTGTATATTGTTTGTGCTACATTCAAAGGCTGTGGGGAAATGTTTAGAGTAGAGGTTGACTTACTTCGATCTGCTGATGGAGTTTTCATGGCATTTTTTTAATTGGCTTACTTGTAAACACAGTCAAATTGTTTAGAGTCATTTAAAGGAGAGTTCCACCCAATTGTGACAATAATCTCGAAGCTTTGAAAAAATTAAACATTAAATTGAACAGATGTAACTATCTTCTTAAATTAGCTGCTTTAGAGACTGTTCACTCTATTCCAATGGGATCAATTTACGGAATCTATAGATATTAACACATACACACACAAACACACACTCCTGACCTCTTTCTGTCGCCCATATTTGGAGTGCTGCCTCTCATTCATATTAATGAGCTTCTCTTAAATCCAGACTTAAGACTTTTATTTTTGTCGCTGCTTTTAATTGAACTATTCATATCTTAGACTGCACTGCAACTTTTATCCATGTATTTTTTCTTTTAATGTTTCTTTTATTAGCTTTTCTTTTTAATGACTGATTTTAAATGCCATTTTCTTAATGTCTTTCATTTTTTGTAAAGCACTTTGAATTGCCTTGTGTTGAAAAGTGCTATATAAATAAACTTGCCTTGCCTTGCCTTGCCTTGCCTTGCCTCACCATACGACCACTTGGCCTATGTACAGGCTGTGTGTGTGGAGGGTCCCAAGCATAATCAATATTCATAATCTTTCATCAGTACTCATCTCCCCCTCTGCCTGCAGGTCACCTGCAGCAGGTGGACATGTGCAGCTTCTCGTCTCTCGGCCAGTTGGTGCATTTCGGTTTCTCCGCCATGTTTGGCTTTGGTGGACAGTGCTTAGCGCGGGCGGAGAAGAAGAGGTGGATGTCCTCAACGCGGAGACGAGAGTATGCTCTGGTGAAGACGCTGGCTAGGCTGAGGTAAAACACAGAGATAGAAATGTATTTGTTGTATACAGTAAGTTAGATTTACTTTCTATACTTGAAGACATTTCACATAGTTTAAAATGATCATTTAAAACTACACACAACATTAATCACCCATTAAAAGCCGTTCTGAAAGGTGAAGATTTATGATTGGACGGATTGGTGCAGGCTCAGATGTGGTGTGGATCCAAGGATTTAGGTTATATGTAGTATGAAACTCCCAGAACTCTTATTCTGGATTATTTTTCTTTTCTGTCTCTCTCAGACCAGAGGACTGTCGGCTGTCTTTTCTACCAGCAAAGAAGTCAAACAGGTGAGGAACATTAGCAATCTGTGAAACAAAGCATTAGTGCCCTTTACAAGGCTCTTGTAGTTGATTATTTATACTAAATAATAAAAGTGGAATATAACTGTGCTTGTAAACTTAAATGTGAAACAGGGATGTGTTTATAAATGTCAGTGTGTTATATTGATTGCCTGTCACGTTTAAAACTAAATATGATCTCCTCTTTCTCAGAGACAAGGACTCCGGGTCAGGTGAGAATGGTACTTGCTGGTTCAGATTTCCGTCTCTGTCGAACTAGTTTGATTTTGAATTGTTCCATTTGTGATCAGTTGATGCAGAAGTGGAGGAGTCCTGGACGACCAATCAGGGCTTGTATCTGAGCATCAGCATCATGTCCGTCCCCTGCCTGAGCCCACACACACCTCGAGGTCTCGCTCCCAACACCAGGTACATGACCAGCAGATCTGGGAATGCTAAAGTCAGCTGTGTTGTGACCATGAACGCACCACGCTGCAGGTTTATTTCATTCTGTTTCTGCTCCTGAACGTTCTCTTCCACTTCCTGTTTGTGACAGTTTGGCAAATGGCAGCGCAGCATTGATCGCAGTCGGAAACACTTCCAGGTCAGAGTTCATCAAACACCTGAAGAGATACGGCAGCTCCAGTGGACAGGTGGGAGCAGCTGTCAATCAAAATCTTCCAAACGCAATGAAAACATATATAAATGAATTCTACACTTTAGTTATTTTTAGAAAATGTGGGTTTGGGATGTTTTTATTAAAACATTTTAATGCAAGTACAATGTTGAGTTTCAAATGTGTATATAATAATACAATTATACAAAAGCTTGTATTCGGACATGCCCATTAGTTTTAGGAACACTCAAGTTTCTGTTTGATTGCTTTTAATGGATTATTGATTTTGGAGGTACTCCTCAATGGATTTCTCCAAAAATGTGCTCTGAGCTCAAACAAAAGAAAAGAATACAAAAGAGACATTCGTAAGTGCAAATACGGCAAAATGTAAGACTGGAAAAATAATTCAAAACAAACACAAGACCATTAAGTCCATTTATCCTGAAGATCTGTATTTGTTATATCTTTAATATTCAGGTTAACTTTGAGAGATACAAAATGTTTGACAATAATAGGGATTTTTGGGCACACTCAAATGTACCCGGCTATCCTTACAGTGAGTTGTATCACTCGACCTCTCCATCCTGCAGGCTCCTCCTCTCACAGAGTAAAAATAAACATAGTAGTTAGATTAGCCTGAGAGACTGCAGACTAACCCACTTACTATATATACGGACAGTGTAGCGTTCACTGTCCTGCAGAGTAAACAGGCTGTTTACTCGCTGACCTACATCCTGACGGAGAGACGGACAGCTCAGGGAAAAACATGACAAGACGGAGCTGACATGTAACCATGCGGACCCCCATTTGAGTCCCCACGCCGACATTGAGCCTCACATTTGAATCTATTCACATTCCTTCTCAAGTCCAACAAACAGGCCAAACCTACAATAATTCAGCTCACTATAATTTAGGACAAAGAAAACTTAATTTTCATGTTTTAAAAGTTGAAGTCAAAGGTTGCAAACAAACTCCCACAGACCCAAAAGTAAAATCATTTATTTGCGATGTTTCGAGTTTGTTTGCAACTTTTGATAGCTTCCTCGTCTTTCTGAGCACCTGACTTATAGAAGTAAATGTGCTTTTGGTCATAGCTGAAAACAATCTAATGTTTGGCATTTTTTAACAAAATATTACCTTAATAATGAAACATTTCTGATATTAGTTTACAAATACATTTTTGGATGATTGCTTAATCAAGTAGTTTATTGTTTATTCATTAAAATATACTATATTAATCTGCTTGAAATTTGAACTTGATTTTTTCCCACCATTGGACTCTATAAAGTGCATCCACTTAATTGTAGAAAAAAAACGGAGGAGGAAAGACAGACAGGAGAGAGAGACAGTCTGTCTGTCTGTCTGTCTGTTGGTCTTTGCTGCCCCCTGTTGGAGCTCCATGGTGTTACAGAAGACAAACAGGGAGAGTCCACAGAAAGGAACCCTGTGGCCTGTCCAGATTAACAACCTGATTAAAGAGGATCTTGACAAGCTTTTGACCTGAGAACACCCAAACACAAACACACACACACACACACACACACACACACACACACACACACACACACACACACACACACACACACCTGTCTGTCAGTCTTACTGTCTGTCTGTCTGTCTCTCTGCAGTTCAGCTTCTCCTTCGTGGAGACGCACGACGTGTCCGCAGTGAGGATCCGCCCTCGCTCGCTGGTTGGCTGGTCGGAGGAGGAGAGTGAGGAAGAGGGCGAGTCTAAAACCTCGCCAATCATCCAATCAGAGGCCTCCGCCTTTACCCTGAACATCGACGGAGAGCTGGTGGAGATTGCTAACGAAGTGCTTATCAGGTATCAATATAAAATCTTTATTATCAACATAAACATTATCAACAATATTATTACCCTGTCTGAAACAGGGTGGCAGCTAGTTATTAATTTATGTTTTGATTACGCTGACATTTTATCTTAATAAATGTATTATTAAATAATGCCTTAAAAAACGTTGAGCTATCCATTGAAGATGCACAGAACATTTTAAAATTGATAAATAAGCTGGGGCAGTACATTTTTGGCATTATTGGGTAACAATTCCATAATTATCTTTCAAATATTAGTAATTTGATTGGTTCCCATTGGAAGGCAGTTTTATTGAAAAGGCAAAAAAAAGTAAACATTTCAGAAATAGAAAAATACAGTTCTAATCCTGCA
Organism: Gobionotothen gibberifrons; assembly: GCA_943591055.1. Taxonomy (NCBI): domain Eukaryota; kingdom Metazoa; phylum Chordata; class Actinopteri; order Perciformes; family Nototheniidae; genus Gobionotothen; species Gobionotothen gibberifrons. The sequence continues at coordinate 385,575 of CALSBZ010005395.1, forward strand.
GCTCTCCGAGACCCAATGACGCCAGAAAGAAACTGCCTACTACCCCAGCTTTAAATTAACATTGTTTTTCTAAAGTGCATTTTTGTGTACGTGGTGCGTTCAGGGTCCACCCGCGGCTCATCACTCTGTACGGAGAGGAGGTGGACGAGGCCGAGTCGACCGTCTCCTGCAGCTGCATCTGAGTCCATCAGAGAGACAAAGACACATCGCCATGGTAACAACAGTGACTCGACAGAGCCCTCTCTGGGTCATTACTGTTTCCATCGCGATGTGAACTAACGTAGAAGCTTCAATCAAAGTAGAAACAGAGCTTTGCAGCTTCCTGTTTACTTCATGCATTGTTCTTTTTTTATAACTGCAGCTTTAATAACATAACGTAACTTTTGTAAGCTCTCTTTAACTCCAAACTACCCGTGCTTTGTAAAGTTTGTCACGCCTAGACCAGACTGAAAAGGATAAAGATTGTTTTTTTAACTCAAATTAATGTTTACATTTTACAAAATGTTAATACCAAGCTCTTCTCAGATGGCTTTATTTTACTAATGCCTATTTTTTTTACAATTTTCATTTTGTTTTAACCTGTCCAGTTTCTGGAAGTTAAAAGTATTGAATCCAACACTGTGAGAAAAAAAATATAAAGTTTATGTTAAATGTTTTTGTACAGATGAGCAGAACCAGACTCGACGAGCCCAAAGTGTCCAAAGACTGTAATATTTGAATATAACATTTTGTATTATATTATTCCGATAAAGCAGTGTTTTAACAGATGTAATCATGATGATGAAAACAATACAAGTTGTTGTTTAAATAGAAAATCCTTAATTTTAATAGAAAGGTGTTGCTAAAAGCAGTGAGACTCCAGTGCAGAACAACTTCACATAAACAAAAACATACTCATTCATTAAAATACTAAGAAGATATTTCTGTGTGATGTGCATTTGTATTAAATAAACATAAAGGAAGGTAGCGGCTGGCTTCGATGTCTGCATTCATTGAGTATTTTTAAATATCAAACATTACTTCAAGTAGTCTTTCAACATTCAACCCTGCGGCTCCCCATGTTGCATATTTTGCTGCATTTTCACAATAATAGTTAAGCTTGTATCTAGGAGCAGTTCACCCCAACAAATATTATTTAATTTCTCGCGTACATAATCTTTGAGTATCCTAAAGAAAGCGCTCTATAATTTAAATGTGCCTGAATAAAATGATGGTCTTTGTGACTTGCACGGGCTGGTCACAACAAGTCGAGGTTGTTCCAAAAATGTTGCACAGATCTTCTTCCCCCCCCAATAGCAAATCCATTAATCGTGCGATTCCAACAACAACAATTCTGAAGTAAAGTGATTCTGCCAAGAAATGTCCTTGAGAGCCTTAAGAGGTATTAGCTCAGAAAAATAAATCCCATAGTGAAAACTTGCTGAAGGGTAAAAGCAAAGTGATGGTGAACCAGCACATCCCAGCTGCCATCACTTATTTTGTTTGGTCAAGGTGTGTGTGTGTGTGTGTGTGTGTGTGTGTGTGTGTGTGTGTGTGTGTTGACAGTGCATAAAGTGTTGGCCATGAGATAAAAAGTATAATGTAAAAAGGAGGTTCTACAGAAAGCGAAGCACGGCCTACCTCATCATGTCTGTGACAGCTACTTCTCTGAACTGCAGCCCGTTCTTTCTACATTGAGTTTGTATTTAGTGGCCCGTTTATGGTAGGGATGCCAGCGATTATTCGATTTTTCGAATATTTGTTACAGTCTCCATAATCGAAAATTATTTTTAAAATTCCATTTTATTTATATATTTTTTTATTATTATTTATGTTTTTCTTTTTTTTCCTGGCTTAGTTTCAACCAAAATATAGACTAATAATAGTAATAGTATTAATAATTGTAAATGGCCATTGGTCGCACCACCAGTTTCTTTTACTGTAAACTGGCGGCGGCGAATAATCGATTAATATTCGCCAGGGCTGTCCGATTTTCGAATTTGATCATGGTCAGTTTCTGGCATCCCTAGTTTATGGAGCCTGCAATTCACTGCCATTTCCACAACGTGGTCTCGCAACAATGTCACATTAAAAGCCTAAAGGGATTTGATCCACAGAAACCCTTGAAGGGCTTTTAATTATAACAGAAAAAGGAAGGGCTGAGTAATAAATAAATACTTTTTAACTGATACTTATTCTTCAAATATAGAAATTGACACTGATGGGATGGCTTTACCATGACGAGCAAATAATAAAATGTGTTGTTTTTGACAGGAACACCTTGTCTCACGCAGGAAAAGAAAATGAGACTTAAATCCCTATAGTTGATGAGGCGTGGGCTGTGAGGCAGCTCTAACCTGTTAACATGTGCACCAAAATGAAAGCAAAAGCACACTGGCTGCTCAGGTAGGCAGTGTGGCCGAGGCGTGATGAGCCAATCAGAGGCCAGGTTTCCATCCCTTGAGATCAAAGGTCATCAGAAAATGACTTTTTTCAACTTAACAGAGTCAAAATGGCGGTCATCAATAAGTGTCAAAGGTGATGCAGCATCCCAGGAAGCTCTGAGGCCTTCTGATTGATTCAGGTTCACTTCCCTTTTATTAATCCTCCATCCATTGCTGCCTTCTTTTCAAGTCTTTGATCTTGTCTGGATTTGTAAAGGCACATTATTAAAAAGTGTTTTAAAGGTCAAGTTCAGGAGGTGTTCACTTGAGACATTTTATCATCGGTGACACGGGCGTCACGTCTGAAACCAGCTGACTCAGTCTGGACAGATTTCATTGGCCGACGGTGTTCAACGGCAACTTTCCACTGCTTTTGGATGAATTGGAGAGCCATATGTTCACACAGCACTCCATTCATCAGCACACATCTCTCATTGAATCTGTTGCACAGTCACAATGTGAACTCCCTCCTGAGGTCAGAGGTCACAGTGGGGGTTAGGAAGTGCTCTCTCTTTTGTCGTTTTTAGGAACGTAGTCCCAGCTGTCTCTCTTGAACTCTTCCTCCTCCTTTTTCTGGAACTCCCTCTTAAAGAAGCCGGCCTGAGAGACAGACAGGTGGACAGAGACACAGAGGTACAATTACAAATGATGCTGGTGTTGCTCCAACAATAATTATAACTTGATACACTGTGCTTTGGTTATGCTGTGGTTAGCTGCAGTTTATGAGTTAATTGACCCAAAGATTTTCTGCAGATTTTAAATGAAGGGATGCAGATCTTCATTTTGTAAAAAAAAAAAACACACAAAAAGTATTCTGCAATATACTGCATTTGTCTGTTTATTATATTAGAATATACTGCCGTTTCAGTATCAATAAATTGCAATATGCTGTGTTTTATCAGTAAATAATATTATAACATACAAGCAATATACTTCCAGTGTATAAAAACTCATATTTACCTTCCACAAACACCAGATGAGAGCAGCCAGGATCAAAATACCCAAAACTAAACTGATGATGATGATGAAGACCTTTACTGTTGTTGAGGGTTTCTGGGTAAAAATAGCCTCAACAACCACCTGGAAATATACATTGAATACAATTATATATATGATTATTATTTAAACCCAGGATTATGCATGAGATAGAAGCACAGTAAGGGAACAAGTAAAGTTTGACTCTAGGGTTTTTGGTGTCCAGGTGTGTTACCTGTGCTGCTAGTTGTTCGTGGATGAGGACGGTGTGAGGGCTTTCTCTGGGGTTTGACATCAGCGCTGTGCTCTCCAACCTCATGACACCATGACGACCCTGAGATGGAGACATACATAAGGAGTTTTTAACAGTTTCTCTAAATGCATTTGAGATAATTCAACATAATTGGCTACAGACACATCAGACTTACATTTTTTACATAAAGTGCCTTTGTGGTCTTTTTATGGCCAGCTATGGAAATGCCATTAACCTTTGTGTTTTTCAAAATGTTATTTATATTTAAAAAGTCTGAAAACAGTGTGTGAGTGTGTGTGTTACCGGAGCTTGCAGTAATACATCTGGGTTCAGTCTGATCTCCAGTTTGATTATGGCATCTCCTCCCGCCTCCAGGGTACCGAGCCGACACACCAACCGCTCACACAGCTCACCTCCACGGGCACAAAACTGCACAAACATAGACAAATAATTAAGTCATTACATTATCAGGTGGGTGGAGTGATGATCGTTGACTTCAACACAAGCATCTCAAATGATGCTTCGTCAAACCTAAATCACATTGGTCATCATGCAACAGCAGTCACATTTATTTTCTTTAACTGTAAATTCATCTAGTATAATCTCTTTTCAGCAAGAACGTCACAGATACTTTTAATCCCATAAATCCCATCTGCTAAATAAATCTGAAGGTGGTCTTAAACCTTATTCCACAAAGATCAACCCATGACTTCACCCAACATTAGCTGCATGTCAGCAGAATTCTAAGTTTTCTGGTTGGATGTTTTTTACACTGATGCATTATGGGAGTTGTAGTTGACTTCTTTCCTCAAGTGAACCCAGTCCTGCCTGTAGCTTTTTAATCAATGGAGAACTTTGTACAAGTGATTTACAGTAACTGCCAGTGAACGCCACTTTAAATGTGTGTGTGTGTGTGTGTGTGTGTGTGTGTGTGTGTGTGTGTGTGTGTGTGTGTGTGTGTGTGTGTGTGTGTGTGTGTGTGTGTGTGTGCTTCTGGTGTACCATTCTGCGGGTGGAGGTGGAGGAGAAGAAGAAGACAATCTGTTTGATGAAGGAAGCTTCGGGGACGTCACAGTCCTCATTGACTGAAATAGTCGTGTCACTGATCGAACACACACCGTGAGACGACTGTAGGGAGAGAACATTGATATAGATTTATAAATACACACACTTAAATTTACCTTTTTGTATGACAACTCCTATTAACACAGCTTCTAACATATTTCTATTGCTTCTTCTACTCCAACCATCACTGCCATGGATGTTAGAGGTGGCTCGATACATTGTTTTTTTTCTCGTCTAGTCTTCCTTTGATCAGATAGCTGCTGATATTACTTTGACGAAAATGACTTCTGTACGTACCTGCCAGTCGACCACCTGCATCAGCCTGTGTTGGTAAGGTGCGAGGATCTTTGGTAGCGCGATGTCCACCACAGTGTCTACAGACCTGCTGGGACCAGAGTTTAACACCTGCAGACACACACAACAACATACGGTTCATACCAGAAGTAAACATGACTGTTGAACAAATGTAGTTGACTTAAAACAGCAATGTTCCCTCTGAATCGTAGTAGAATTGAGGTATAGAGTAGTTTTAAGGAAGTTGATTAGGTTGGTCTAAACGGGGCAATAGTTTCACATTCAGAAGATGTGTTGTACTATGGGAAATATAACCCTTTTGTGTAGCAGTTTTACAGAGAAGATAGTAAAATAATACCTTGTATGTGTAGTTGAATCTTTCATTATAACAGTCAACCGGAGTTGTGTCTTCATCTCCAAACACAAATGAGGTGGGAGTCACAAAACTGCAAGACAGACAGATAGACATTAGAGAACAGAAACAATTTTATAGAAAAAGAAAACATATAGTCTAATGATTTATAAGTTTGTTGACTTTAATGTGTTGCCTTGTGTGTAACAGTAACATGTTTTTTTTTAAAAGGGCGCATTATATCAATACAAATGTTTGGAAAATCATAGTATGCCGATTCTGACTCACCCGTGGATGTTGACGTTGACTCCATATTTTAGAGGAAGCAGGAGACTCATTGAGTTGTCATGGAGATACTCTGCCCTCTCATAGTTATCGCTAGAAAAAGAGATTTGAAACATTAAATATGTTTTGTTTTTGTGAAATTCAAGAGAGATCCTTTCTTTTCTACAAAGCAGAGCATTTTTACATTTCTTTCTAGACAAACAATAATAAAGAGGAATCCATTAAATGTACACTTTTATTGAAGTTAACTCATACAAATCTTATTATAACTAAATAACAAAATGACCACTGAATGTATTATGTGTTGAACATTTGTATCTGAATAATATCTAAAACTTTATTCTTACGTCTTGCTTCAAAGACAAATGTACGGGTACAAGAGTTGTGATGTCAAAAATGGTGAGTGTTGCACTTGGTATAAAAGTTTTGGAAGCTTTATCAGGGTATATGCAGAAATCCTGAAGTCAAATGTAATACCTTTTAAGACCTTTTTTAAGACCCTTTCCATACATTTTAAGACCTCATCGCCACTTCGAGTTTTAACCGGTTACCTTGGCGACACACTTTACCTCACATTTACTATATACAGTATTGATTGTCCTTCCTCCTTATCTTCCAACCATTTGGACGCAAACTTGCATTTCCCCATAACGATGTTGTTTAACAACCGGCGTAAACGGACCTTCGCGCGCTATCAAGCGTGAAATCACACTACACACCTACGCAATGATTACATTCAGGCACACTGTAGAATACAACCTCTTTGGACCATTTATATACTTATTGAAAACAAGCTACACAATGTAATACCTTGGAAAAAGCCGTTTCATACTTTTTAATAGCCTTAATTTTCACTAAATTGATTTATCAACTTTTAATACTTTTTAAGACCCCGCGGACACCCTGTTTATTGAAACGTTTTGAGACTTCCCCTCTGGAGTTGAGCGGAGGTGTGTCCTTAGTTACCTGCTGGTGTTGAGGTGAATCATGACGTCACCAGCTGTGCTGTTAGGATTGACGTCCAACAGGAAGCTGATGTTCAACTAAAAGAAACAGTTAATGTGTCAGTGATTTCAAATTAACAGCTGCATCAGTGTGCGGACAAATACATTCAACCTTAAAACTGCTGCTCTGCTTGTTTCTGGGGGAAACTCAGATATTTCAACAGTTTATATTACAACATTTAAAACACAACTGGGCAAAAGGACATACAAAAAATATCTGCTGACTAGGCTGAAGCTGCAGAACAAAAAGTACAGATACACTTGATCTCATCTTTGACCTACAGTACAGTCTGTTTTCAGTAAGACTGGGCTGAGGAGAAATATTAGCCAAGTGTCTTTTCATTCCTCAAAAACTGTGCAATATCTGTCTGTCCAGATAGAGATATCGCCATGCCTTTTGCTTTAGTTATTCTACAGTCAATAACAATCTGAGCCTGTAAGTGGAAAAAGCTAGCGTTTGTAATGGTCATTAATTCACGGGTGTTCATTCGCCCACAGGATTGCATCGTAACTTTTTTGAGGCTTTCACACAGTACTTCACCAATTTCACTATTGTCGTACCCATAAGTCAATTAGACAAAAACATATGGGAAAACAGGGCCTAATTCTGGCTAACGTGGGTGTAAACTCTCAGCTCAAAGTCCTGCCAAAACTGAGGGGTACTATCTGGAGTTGAAGGTTGAAGTACCTGCACACCAAAGAGGCCAGTTGATATGTTTGGCGCAGCGGGAACCATCAGTGTTGTGATACAATCATTTCACTTAGGCCGTTTCTCAATCGCGAGGAAACTGGCTTCCAAGCCAATATTTTAAGGATGCTACGTCATAGAGTGCCGCCGAAGGACTGTTCCAATCTCCAGCATACTTGGAATTCCACCGAGGCCGCGTCCTTGGTTTGGGGGAAATTTCGAGGCTGCACATGGGTAGACTTCGCGTCCTTCAAATCCCCACAATGCTTTGCGCACGGACCAATTTCAAAAACCCTTGCGGAGGATGGCTGAACCGACGCAGCGCAGCACACATTTAAATGTAAGTATGTAGTGGCGTAGAACATGTGTTGGTAAATATGTTGCTTTGTTACATTTCTTATCACCAAAAATGTGTTCCGTGAAAGTAAAGCAAGTTCATAATTAGATAGACTTCGTGAGGTATTTATTTTCGGTACAGTTTATGTTGAAACCGTTAGAGAGAGTGGCACACTTGTTGGCCTGTTCCATTCTTCTTCATTTTCCGAAGGCTTGGAAGCATACTTGCTTCGTTTCTGAAGGAAGTACGCGACTACCAAGCCAGCATCCTCGCGATTGAGAAACGGCCTTAGTGTGTGATTTGCTAAGGTTTACCTGGGCATGGGCTGGTAGGAGGAGGCTGGTGACGCTGCAGTCAACACCCACCATCGTACTGTTGACTTCCTGTGTGACATCACAACTGACCACATTGTCCTGCTGCAGTACACAGAAACACACAGACGGGGTTTGTTGTGATTACTTTGTTACATGAGTCATTTGTGTTGTTATAGTTATAATTCTGTAAGATTTCTGTTTAATAAAATTCTGCTTTTTAAGTTGGTTAGAGTTTTCAACTATGATTGAAATCTTGAAGTCATAACTTTAAAACCATTAACCGATCATTTATTCGAGCTGCGCGTTCAGCATGCTGTAAACTTACGTTCTGCAGTACTTTGATGTAGTGGATGTTGTTGGGGAAACGCAGCGTCAGTCGAGGTAGGAAGGCGTCGTCTCCAGAGTTCAGAAGGGACGTTTTCACCATGATGGTTTGTCCAGAGCCGAGAGCAAAATACTGCTGCTGACTGATAACAACAAAATAAAAACATTGATGTTTCAGTCCAATGAACATCCGATCACTAAAGGGCAAGACATAATGAGATTTAGAGCCATCACTTCTAACATTGGTGTATTTGTTGAATCTCACTTTAATGTATCAGAGATTAAATAATGTTAACTCTTTAACTGAAAACACTTTGAATCAAGAGATTCATATTAACACGATTAAAGATCACGTTTTATTTTTGCATAATTTGTAGATTTTGGTTGCAGCTCATAAAATGCTTTGTCATTTTCTGATCTGAATCTACTCTTAGGTCTTTTTTAATAGTTCCAAATATTGGTTTACTTTATGAGATACTAATATGTGTTTAATCTGTTCACAGACAGAAATGTAAAAACTTCAATTTGCAGTATTTTATAACTTTGGAAAGAGTCATGTTAGTGTTTTTGCTAAACTAGGCTAACGATGTCCTTCCACAAGCGAATAACCCCAGGCACCGAACAGCAACACAACATCAAGTGAATGATGTTGTTTTTCATGAATCCTCTTGAACTAGCCAGCAGCTAATTAGCATCATGTGAATAACCTCCTGGCGAATTGATTAGGGTCTGAACTGCACTGATTAAAATACAATAATGCTGTTGTTTTTGCCCTTCCATCTCTCTTTTTCATGATTAAAAAATGTGTGTGTTTCTTACTCTGGCAGCACAAGTTGGGCCGACAGCTGCATCTTGGTCGAACAGTTCACCAGCGAACAGGGGCGAGCAAACCAAGTCTGACAGAGAAAAAGGAGACAGAGAGTTCAACCAATTATAGTTATGAATGGGGACGTTTTTCTCTTTAATGAAAATGAAAAACAACTCCTGTGAATGAAGAACTCCAGCTGCACATTCCTGCGTGTTAACCCTCCCTGCTCTGTTCATAAGTCAGTGGGACATGGGATGATCTGACTGATGTTGGTTAATGCGCTGCAGCTGTAAACACATCTGGATTAGCAGGAAGTCATCGTGTGTGTTTGTGTGTGTGCGGTTAGCGCTAGATTAGCTGTTTCCTGACCTTCAACACAGATCGGTTTGATAATGGACGGACAGATCTGACACTGACGCAGCTCCAACAGGAAACTGAAGGGTTAGTTATCATTGTAGCAGAATAGATCAAAGCCATCTATTAAACTAGCAAATAGCTATAAACTTGGGGAAAGTATTTGCAAACAAGGTTTTTATTGTTAAGAAACTACTCAAAGATACCTGAACATGTCTGAACATCTCATACAGAGCAAAGCAGCTAGGGCTTTGGTTTTCCAATATAATAAACAAATATATTTGATGTAATCACTTGTACTGATAGATTATCTGTCGCTCTACCTAGTTAGCGTTAGCGCTGGTCTGTACCTGGTTGGTGATGGTGTTCTGGTGTCCTTCGCTCTGCTGAAGGATGGGTTTCAAAGGGGGGAAGGTTTTAGAAGAGGCTTTGTGGGTGTTTGTATCTCTGCGACTGTAGGACACCTCAAACTTGACAGGAGTAAAAATGTCCCTCACATCTTTCTGTAAGAGGAAGAACACTATGTTAGCATCACCACACAGCAAATGCAACCGACATGTTGTTCCATCCAAAACCTTGTTTACTGTCTGTGAGTGTGTGAGTGTGTGTTACCCTTTGGTAAGCCACGTGTGTTGAACAGGTGAGCTGGCCATGTCGTGCTCTCACACGCCCCCTGGTGCTATTGGATGACCCGTTACCATGGAAATAGAAACGATGAGGGAAGGATGGTTTATGGAGGAGGTCAGAGGTCAAATTATATTGAAGATCTGAAGATGACAGAGGAACATAAATAGATATCAGTTGGCAAGTCGTATATATATCGTCTTATATTCCATATAATTGAAGGTTGTGTCCTTTATGTTCTACTTCTGATAAAAAAAGATGTAAACTCTACAGTTGATGGTGAATTAGGGCTGTTGTAGGTTAAAATAAATTAATCTAAAAATTCTGAGATTAAAGTTGCACATTTACCAATTTATCAAGAATTCAAATCGCTTATCTAAGATTGACATCATACCACTTTATGTTATTTTTAAATACATAAACATAATATCTGTGTGTTTACTGTACCTATAGCCCCTTTGAAGTGTCTGGACTTGACACTGAAGCAGACGGTCACATTGAAGCAGACGGTGGGAGTCTTGTGTTCTCGGCACAGCGCCACCTGCTGGTCAATGTGCTCAGGCAGAGTCAGAGACGCCTTCACCTGAATCACCGGGCGGGTCCTACAGCACACAGGACACATTTGGGGGAAATTATTAAAGCATGTTGACAACAGTAACAGATACAGCAAATGCTAAAAGTGTGTGGAAAAACTGAGATGGATTGTATTATTTAAAGGCTTCTAGAAAATCCCACTACTCAGCATAAAATTTAACTTTTGGTTGTTCTTTTGTAGGATGTCCTGCTTCCCCTGCCGTAAAATGTCCTTCCAAATCAGCTAAATAAAGGAGTTTCCTTCCTGTACACCTGTATAAGAGGAAACAGAACTACAACTGTAGGGTTTTGGTTTCAGCACAAAGCTTCAGTGTGGTTTTACCTGAGAATGACAGCGGAGTCCGAGAGGAAAGCACCAACCGCCACATCTGCAGACACAGAGAGAGTTTAACTTGGTCTTAATGTACAATATGACAGATGTTGTGGCAGGAAACAGTGGTTTTAACATTACCATTATAGCCATTGTCATCGATGTCTATGCCAGAGTTCAGCGACTGGCCAAACATCCTGAGGTCACGACCCAGAGTCGACCCAGTAATCCTCTGAAAACACACACAAGTTTGTTTATTTCATCTTCAGAATCAGAATGATAATCAGGTTAGAACATGATCTTATAAGGCTGGTCATTGTCCTCATCTTGTAAAATGTTCAGTGAAAAAAATGACCCCCTTGTTTTGGTGTCTAATAATGATTCAGTATTATATTAATTTAATTTAATTATTTGATTTACTCAATTTTCCCTCTGTTTTGAACACCCAGGTTTCTTATGAAGAGTGATAGTTGTCACTAAAGCTATTTAAAAACATTTCATATTCTGCAAAATAAGACACCATTGATCTACATTTTCCATAGAGCTTATCATTTAATATTTCATGTAAATATGTTTAGCTTAAAAAGAGCTTGAATGTATAATAATAACCTGAGATGGAGTTGGAGAGATGCCATCCTTCCTGCCGTTGTAAATGTACACAGCTCCTCTTAGGTCGTCTTCCTGTGGGGCACCAACTGCCACATCTAATCACAGACACACACACACACACACAAAGATAAGCACAGTTCCTTGTATATTTGTGAAAGTATGTAGAGCCTATATTGAAAACCATTGACTTGCATTTTAGTAAGACATAGGTTAGATGTCTGTACTTGTGAGGACTTGCAATCGCTACCTTCCATGCAGCCATGAGTGAATGTAGCTACTTTGATGCAGGTTTTTACAGATTTTACACTTTCTACAGATTGTTTATGTGTGGTCCCAACTGATCCTCTGGGAGGTCAGGTCTACATTTCTGAAGGGGCAAAGGGTGTGTGTTGGAAAGGCCCTGCGGGAAATGTTAAGCAGGATGAAAGTATCCAGGATAAGTACATAAACATGAGAAAACAGCAGCATGGTCATTTAATATTTAACCTGAAGACCTTTGAAGATTTTTTGGGGTAGTAAGAAAGAGCTACTGGACACA
>CALSBZ010005395.1:437835-480317 GCA_943591055.1 Gobionotothen gibberifrons
GTACGAGTAAGTACGAGTAAATCGCCAGAACGCCGACACCTCCTCATCACTCCACCGCTGTTTTTTTTTGTATTGCCATAAGTTATTCTCTCTCCGTTGGTGCGCGGGGCTAATGCTAATAATGCTAATGCCAGCAAATACAATGGCGGCTTCAAAAAACGTTTCGAGTTTTACGGGGTGTGCAATTCGCCCAGCCAATCAGAATTTGGTGCTTTTTTCTACCCAGTATAGTCCCACCTCTCTAGCAGGCACTAAACATGGGGGTAAAAGTTCTCTGAACTAATTTCTCTTTTTGATGTGAACGCAACATTTCAGGCACTAACGGAACTAAACGGGAAAAGTACGGGTAAAAGTACTCCGGTGTGAAAGCGCCTAATGGTGCTCTAGGGGGAGATGCAGGTGATAAGGTGGGGCGGGTGTTACCTTGGTTGGTTCAAGCCAAAAAATCGTTATGACATCATAAAGTGGCCAAAATCTGATCAGCTCATTTTCAGACAGGTTTCTATATAAATGGATCAGGACGGAAAGTGAGCTAATCTTTTTTCCTGAAACTTTCAGAATCTCTTCACACAGAGGGGACACGTGTTTATGTATAAAATACATGAAAAAGTGGATTTTGCACAATAGGTGACCTTTAATACATTTGCAGTGCAAGACTGAAAGAAAACCAACTCCAACAAAAAAGTTAAAAAAAATTCTTGGAGAGATGATGTCTATAGAAAACAAAGTTATACAACCTGAAATATTTGAGTTTCCCACGTTAACAGCGGTGCCATCTAAATAGTTTGATTGAGAAATTTGACACACAACTTTTTATAAACGAGATATTACAAGTCATGTTCCATTTTTCCCTTTCTGTTGCACATTTTCCCTTTATAAGAAGAAGAAAAAAACAATATACAGCATAGGGTTAATACAAAGGCTAATTTGTGTTTTTATGTTAAGATCCAAAATTCTTAACACAAAAACTTTACTTTGTCTTTTCCTGTTAATACTTGAAACAACCACAGTCTTGGTGTCCTTTGTGTTGCAATACTGCCATCTTCTGGAGTTAATTTACTCTTCTTTTGAAAAAAAAGAAAAGTAAGTTCATCATTCCACTAATATTACTCTCCTGTTGTATAATTTAATAGGAAGTTTATCCAACACTTAAATACTAGTATAGGTTTACTTTGAGGTTCTTAAAGCTGGATACAAATATCTAGATTTGCTAGATATGTTTATGATGTCAGAAACCCATACATACCCATACTTCCCTCAAAATACGTAAAAATGTGACATTGTAACTGCACCTTTTGTCTATCTCTTATAATCCATTGGTTATTAATGTCTTTTGCAGCCGTATGTTTTGTTGTCAAGTTGATCATCATTAAATGACAGTGCTTCTGAAAACAAAATGAAGAGATATGATAAGATAAGATAGTACTTTATTGATCCCAATTTGAGACATGTTTGTGTTGCAGCAGCATAAAAAGACATTGTACAATACAAAATTAAAAAGACGAAATAAACAAGAAAGTAGAAATATACATGTTGAATTTATAAATGAACAATAACTAAATCTAAAGCAAGTTAAATATATACATAAGTATGTAAGGGATGTAATATTAAATATTAAACTGAATATATAAATGTAAAATGTACAGTGTGATTTTAAGTCCAAGAGAAGCTATGGAGCAGAGAGTTGATTTGCTATAGAGAGAAAGGAAGGAGGGGTAACACATACATGTTAATATAACCTGCTGTTATCCTCATGCATTTACAGCTATGTAAGAATGATATAGTTGTACACGGAAGAGCACACAAAGACACTTTAATTATCCACTGTACTAGATGAACTCTCTCAGATGCACTTTATACTTCCTGAACGGATATGTGTATCTGCCTCCAAATCCCACAATGCTCTGCGGTGATTTCTCCGGAAGAAAACCTCAGCTTTTCCCCTTGCACTTCCTCTTTCCGTCAACGGAGTTTAGGTAGGACATCTTCTGTACGATTCCCTTGACAAAATCTGCTTTAAATCACGTTTTTCTTAGTTCATCCACTTTAAACAAACCTTTATTGTCGTAGATTAAGTGTATAAGAACCTGTCCGTTTGAGTATTTTAGCGTCAGAAGTTAGTTTTAAAGCATTTTGAGGTGTTTGTGTGTAGCTCAGCGATGACATGGTTAGCAGTGTGTAGCGGCTAAAGGGCCGTTAGCAGCTGCACACAGGATATATATCTCTATTTAATGAATACCGTTTAGAGAAGAGGGAAATAATTTAGTTCGTGGATAACTGACAGTGAGTTAGGAGCAATTGTGTTGTCTTGGTGTCAAACGCAATATCGTACCGTTAGCATTAAGTAAGTTACGTTGCAAAGTGTGCTATGCTAACGATAGCCTAAAAGTTAAGTATTTTGCTAGGTAAATGTGAGATACAAGTCGCTTTTAACCTAGTTTTAGCCCGATAATAACATGGTCGCTTAAGTTCACTTCACTGAAAAAAGCTAATGTGTTTATCAAAGACAGTATATATCTGTAAGAATTAGCTTCAATGTTAGCACTCACTCACATGTCAGGCTGGTAAATAACGCTGTCTCTCGTCCTGTTTCAGTACACGATGGGACGTGTAATCAGGGGACAGAGAAAAGGTGCGGGCTCCGTTTTCAAAGCCCATGTCCACCACAGAAAAGGTGCTGCTAAACTCCGTCACATTGACTTCGCTGAACGCCATGGATACATCAAGGGGATCGTGAAGGTAAGTGAAGACTGGCACTGTTTTTAGGAGCACATGGAAGTCTTCTTACTGGTTAGGTGAATACTGACATTGCCTTTTCTCTGCCCTCTCAGGATATTATCCATGACCCCGGCCGTGGTGCTCCCCTGGCCAAAGTGGCCTTCCGCGACCCATACCGGTTCAAGAAAAGGACCGAGCTCTTCATCGCTGCTGAGGGCATCCACACCGGACAGTTCATCTACTGCGGCAAGAAGGGTAAGAAAAGTAGACTGATGGATGCATCTTAAAGCAGATGATCATAGTCTTGTGTGTAGCCTCAGCTATGTCCAAAAGCCTATCATTAACATAAAAGCCCTATTTAGATTATAATATTGCTTTTTAGACTCGGAAACACAAGTCACTGTTATGTAACGTCAAGCTGGTTTGAAACAGACATGGGGGATGCTGTTGTATAGCTAGCACAGGGCCTATTGATGGATTTAAATACTAAGTTAAGTCTGCTAAAATGCATAATATGGCTTGATTTTAGTAAGAAATACTGAAAGTGCAGTTTTCTTTTGAACATTCAACTAACTCTTGCAAATCTGGCAATCTATACCATGTAGGGGGTCTTTATTTGGTGTACAGGCATTAATGCTGCCTCAACACATGGCATTCTTTTAAAACTGTTGGCCTAAAGTGACATCAAGTGTAGTGAAATTAAACTGTAGGAATAATGTTCAATGAACACTTTTTAAAATGCAGTGCTTGTTATCGGGTGGAGTTTGGGTTACAATGTAAGTTGGAAGTGTATGATTGAGTGAATGTCTTTCTGTGTTTACAGCTCAGCTGAACATTGGTAATGTCCTTCCCGTCGGCACCATGCCTGAGGGAACCATCATCTGCTGCGTGGAGGAGAAGCCCGGAGACAGAGGCAAGCTGGCCCGCGCGTCAGGAAACTACGCCACCGTCATCTCTCACAACCCTGACACCAAGAAGTCCAGAGTGAAGCTGCCCTCAGGCTCCAAGAAGGTCATCGCCTCAGCCAACAGAGCCGTCGTCGGTAAGGACCCTCGCTGTTACTTCGACATTGTTTGAAACTAGTGTTAAATTGGTGTTTGAACTTGGGGATTGGATCGAATCGGTGCACTCTGACTGACTGGGCTCTGTGTGTTTCTTAAGGTGTTGTTGCTGGAGGTGGACGTATTGACAAGCCCATCCTGAAGGCTGGTCGTGCCTACCACAAGTACAAGGCCAAGAGAAACTGCTGGCCTCGTGTCCGTGGTGTGGCCATGAACGTAAGTGAACACATTGTCTTATACATGATACAAACAAGGTAACGACTAGTTTGTGAGGAACAGCAGATGAGATTTATTTGATAAAACATGTTGGTCGCATGCAACAGCTATGCATGTAGGTCATGTTACCAGTATCTGGTGTTCTAGTGATGACAATTATTTACAGCAAGTAAATCTGCTGGACAATAAAAGAAAAGAGATGGGTTTTCTGTTCTAGGATGAGGTCGAGTTATTTACGTTTCTTGTAGTTATATTTTACTGTTTTATTCCTTGCTCAAATCAGACCTTCCCATGTAAATGATTGGGAAAAGCTGCCATGTTCAATGTTATGGTGGAGTAAATAATTCTATTTGATGAATGCCAGAATTTGGGTATCTTTTGGTTGGCTTATTGTTATAGTTTAGCGTTTGATTTTTCTTTAACAAAATGTAAGGTAAAGTGATTCCATTATGAGTTAGTGCCATTTCAAGAGTTGGACACATATTTTGATAAATGTTCGGATCCTTTTGTGTATCCAATTGTTTTGGTCCGGATAAAAAGGGGAACAGTTTAAAGGCGTCAGTCTTTCTGCAAAGCTTGTGTTTATGCTGAAGCTGGGTTCAATACATTACCGTAGTTTCCTGAGACTGATCTCCTTTTCTCTTCCCCTCTGTGCAGCCCGTTGAGCATCCCTTCGGTGGTGGAAACCATCAGCATATTGGTAAGCCCTCCACCATCAGGAGGGACGCACCCGCTGGTCGTAAGGTCGGTCTCATCGCTGCCCGCCGTACCGGCAGACTGCGTGGAACAAAGACCGTGCAGGAGAAGGAGAACTAAACCTGACTTTCTTGATAATAAAAACGTGTTCCAAAGGATTCTAATCTCGAATGGTTTTTTTTTTTTTTTTCTGTAGCCACACACACTAAAATGTGGGAAAGATGCTTTGATTTTAGAAGCCTGGAAATTGGGCTGGAAGCAAACCAGTTAATTGGAAATCAAATATCACTATCGACTATGAGAAGGAAACCTTACATCCAGTTTAGATTACTACGGGTCAATAACAATGAAAGTATTTGGAAAATAAGTCAATTTTTAAATGTGTTTTCTCAACTTGAGAAAAACCCTATACTATCATGGTATACAAATGTATACTTTTTATTGTCCCGAAATGACAGCACGTTGGGAAAGATGGGTTACGGTGTCCCTGTTAATCAGGGAGCTCTTGTGTCAGGACAAGACCTCCAGTAAAAATGCTGGTCCATCCAAAGGGAGATTTTACTGTGCCGATGTTCCAGAGTTTATTTGGTAATGAATATAAATGTGATGTTTCTGTGACCCACGGATTCTTGGTAATATGGACCAAAGAACAAATGTCCCTTTAAAGGTGTTTTAAAGACATGCAGATGCTGGGAGTATCCACTCACAAAATCTTAACCAGCAGACTTTCCATTTTTCTTGGGACCAGTTACAGCGGCCCCTTCCCGCCAAAGTGATGGAAATAAACCCAAAATCATGTAACTCGTTTTAATGAGAATATTTTAGTATCAAAAAAGTATTGGGTACATTTAAAGTCATTATTTTGAAATACCAACTCATTATTTCAAGAAAGTTTGTCAAAGACAACTTACAGGACCGTTTTCACAAGTATAAGCTTCCATCTTATTTTCTGTCACTGGCTAAATGGTCTGGGTTGTATTACAGCTGTGGGGGGCACAATAAATGCAGGAAGTAATTGCGCATTAAGAAAACAAAGCACTACAGTTAATGGTATTTATTTCAGATAGTAACAGAATCATTCCGATGACTGTTTCAGCAACTTTATTACACAAAATCAAACATTACTTTCAGCTTAAATTATAACAGTTAAATCTCTAGTGTACATAAGGGTGTCTGCATCCCAGGCTGTAGTTTCCTTCCCAAAATGTCACATTACAGCAACAACATCCTGCAGTTTCTGTGACTTGACAAACCGATCAACAAATAAGTCAAGATTCAAAGCCTTTGACCTCCTTGACTCAATACTAAGCACACCCAGGTTGCTCAGTCTCTCATCAGTTATGGTGGATCTGAGAAAAGTGTTGACCAGCTTCAATGTAGAAAAACCACGCTCACAGGAAGCGGGACTGCGACTGCTATTTTGCAGAGTCTGAAGAGCTAAAAAAACACTTCTTTATAAGGCTCAATGAACTGAACCAGCTCACCTGTACTATCAGGTCTCCGCATGCCAGTCTTCATTCTCCGATCTAAATGTCTGCTGAACTGATGTACTTCATGCCCCAAGTCATCAATATTTGCATCATACAACTGAGCAAATGAAAACAGAGTTGTCTTCTTCAGAAATGCATCACTTTTGGGGTTAAGAGCTTGGATGCTATTCATCATGTCACAGTTTGTCTTTGAAAACCGTCTATTAAGCTCACTGAGCATCTGATCAATGACAGGGTAGCCTGTACGAAACCCGTGTTTATCTTGTTCCGTCTCTCTCTGTCCAACAGCAGTCGGTTCAGAGCTTAGTGTTTTTTGTCGTTTCGCTGCTGGCTGTATTGCAGTATCACATTGCTCAGAAATGTTCAACACTTCATCCCACAAGTTATCAAAAAATGACTCGTGCCGGAAGTCCTTCAATGTCTGAACTAAAGACCCAACTAAGTCAACAGCTTTTGAAAGGTCATGGGAAGAAGATTGTAACATCTCAGAGAGAAGTTGCGTTTTTCCAAACACTTTACGGAGTGTTACAAGATGCACAATGAATTCTAGACCCAACTGTGCCAGCAGACCACGTGCCTCAATAGATCTCTCACCATTGCGTTCTTGGGCTATGTCTTGCAGTACTCGCTTGAGGGCCGGTAATCTATCCATAATGTTACGAAGAGATATAAATCGGCATGCCCATCGAGTGTCACTCAATCGCTGGAGTTCTCTCGGTGCACCTTCGTACATCTCTCTTTGAATATCTAGCCATTTGGGACATACGACCCAGATGTGAAGACGTATAGCTTTTCTAGTAAGCAGAAGAACTGCTCTGCTTCTGGGACAGCTTTGACTGTATCTACTAAAACTAGATTTAGACAGTGAGCATTGCAATGAACATAAAAAGCATATTTAGCTTGCTCTCTGATTCTAGCCTGGACCCCTGAGTGCTTACCACTCATGACAGCAGCACCATCATATGCTTGGCCTACGAGGTTGTTTTTGTATTCCAGACCGTGACTTTCCAATATGTGAATTATTTTTTCAGTTAGCAGAGAGGCTAGATGCAGCAGGGCTGACTCAAAATGGAGAAAACTCTCCTGGATAGCGCCGTTGAAGTAGTACCTGACTACAAGAGAAATCTGTTCTTTTGTTTCGTCTGCCATGATGCTAAAGACTTCACGGTTTTACACTTCCCTCTGTTATTTCAGATCGAACCATGTCTGCAAGACAACACAGAACTTCATTCTGAATGATTTCGCTTGTGTACTTTGCATTATGAATGGAAGTCAACCTTTTTTTAACAGCTTTGTCATGGTTAGCAATTGCCATGAAGTTCCCTTTATTATCCGAGCCTGCCGACTCATTGTGTCCGCTTTGAGCAATGTTTTGTGTCGCAGTAAGTAGCAGCACTTCGGCTATGGTTTTCATATGTTCCCGATTTTCTTGAACCTGTTTGTTATGGTCTTTGTTAAGTACATTTGCCAATGTCGCATTAGAGGTCACAGCTCTCTGATAGTCTTTCCATGCAATCATTGCTTGCGTGTGCCGCTCAGATTTGACATGGATTGCAAATCCCCCCTCTTTGTATGTAGCCTTTTTGAAACCTGAAGGTGAATCAAATTCAGTGTCTGTGCTATTCGGAGGGCTAAAATGTCTGCAGGCGTAACAATGAGCGGAGTCTGACATTTTGGAGTACTCAAGCCAGGGGTGAATCTGCCTTGAAACTCCTTCTCCGGTCGCCCATCAAGATCCTTGGAAACAATTTAAAGTTTGGTTGCATTGGTGGCTCTTCTTTGCATTTGCTGATATCTGTGGAGAAAGATAACACAAATAAATATGTTTATTATTATAATTGTAAAAAGTAATTATAAATGATATGCACATTTACCAGAGCAATGAAGAACCACAAATTAGATATCTATATTAATAGATTTATGACACGAGGGAAAATGTAATGAATTCGTATCACACACACACTCCTACAAGAGACAAACCATTTGAACTGTCCATCCATCCATCCATCTTCTCCCGCTTATCCGTGGTCGGGTCGCGGAGGCCCCATTTGAACTGTAACTAAGATTAAAGCAGGCACATTTGTTTTTCAAAATCACAAACCTGATGTTCCAGCACTTGCGGATGCACATCTTTCCTCTGTCTCACTCTGCTACTCTTCATCTCTCTCTCCCTGCGCTGAGTCTGAACCCTCACTTTCAAGATCAGTGTCTCCTGAAAATTCCTCAGGCTCTCTCTCTGTGGCAATCTGCACTTCCTGCTGTGTCTCTGTGCTACTGTCTGCCGCGAAAAAGGACATCCTTTTTTCGTTTCATTTTGAAGAACTATAGAGCACAACGGGGAGAATAACAATTCAGCAGCGCAGAATATAAATGTATAACCGCTAGTTACATTTCACAACTGTATAGCACAAAGACGAATGTATATCACGCTAAAAGCTTTCCAAACATTATTGCAAAGCTCACAAGTAACGTTTGAGCCTGAAAGCAAACTGTTTGCTGTCGCTGATTACGTCGCCCACTAAGTTAACTAACGTTAGTCAACAACACTTACTGACCTACAGTCTTACCTTGTAACAATTAAACGGATACAATAGGTTAACTCACCTTCAATTATCGTGGTAGTCTCTCGAAACGTAGGTTTCAATCTTGCTTGGATACAACAGCCTCTGATGCGAGATTAAAAGTTTGTTTATCTTTCGCGCGCTTCAGCCGGACAGTGAAAGTGAGTGCACCGCTCTAATGGGTCCGACTAGAAGGACGAATAACGTTAGTTCTGCCCAGCGCCATATAGAGAGAATGATATATATTGTTCTATTGTATGGCTCTGGTTCTGCCTATTCCGTCAGCCAATAAATCGTTTATCATTAACTTTTCATTTTCAGGGGGGCCACAGGGTGAGTCCAACGTCGATGTTACGGGGGCACTGGACCACGTTGACCCCCCCCCCCCTAGAACCGCCCTGTATTACAGGCTAGGCGCCCTATTTAAAACATTGCACATTTTGTTGCCACATTAGGTAAAGTCATGCAGCTTAATCCAAAAGTTCTGCAATAAATCATACCTTCATTGTTATAGACCGTTACAGGGACATTGATTTAACTGTATAACCAGGACCTTCGAGTGTGACAGTATTAGTTTTTGCTCTGTGTACATAATGAAAAAGTATTCAAATACTCACATATCCTAAAATAGTACATGTAAAAGTAAACTAACTAAACATGAAGCGGTCATTACAAAGGAGTCACAAAACATACTTTCTCTTCAATTTTTCCAAATATATTTGACTTTAAGCTCAGAGAATTACATGTTTTTTGGTAAAATTGTGAATGTACAATCTCAAAGAAAATTCAATTTCTCTTATTTTCTCATTTATTCACAACTTTAATCTCAGAAGTTCAGAATCTTTTCTCTGAATATTAACCACCTTCCCCAGCTTTATTACTCATTGTCTTTTTTTACCTAATACACCACATTACAAATGTTCCCTCTGGAGCTGGATGCAGACACATCGATATTGTGTGTATAATTTCAGACTTTCTGGATGAACTCTTGTGATGCTTGGTAGATGTTCACTGTTTATTGTCCACATGTGAAAAATGAGACACGGGCAAGATTCCATGTTCTTTATTTGCTAAGGGCGCAATGCTTTTTTTGTTATATTTCTGTGCACAAAAAACCTCACAAAGTGAAAGTCCACATCGCGACTGTAGCTCCAGAATTCAACGTCACACCATGGCCAAAACAAAAGTCGGCAAAAAACAGGGCGCAGAACTCTGTACAGTCAATATCTTCTTTAAAAATAACACAAGGACAAAAATGTTCCTCTTAAATCAAATTCTATTTTTAGTGAAATACAACAAAATAAATTCTATAAAATAAGAGCAAAAATATTTAAATATAATACGATGGGCAGAATATTTTCATTTGCAGGAGTATTTGGTATGTTTTAGACAAAAAAAAAAAAAAAAATACATGCATTCAAGTTACCAATTAAATACAGTATTTACTGATGTTTACCTTTTTACTCCTACAGAATTACAAGTTAGCTCGAGTTGCAACATGACTAACCAGCCGCTATTCTTACGGTGAACCCTGCTGGGGAACCTATTCTCCGTGGAGCGACAGCGCGAGGGTTAGTTACTTCATCCCGAAACAAATCCATGCCGCCAAACCTGACCAGCTCCACGGCAGAATGGCGGCCGATGGTCAACGAGTGTGTCTACGACTAGGCTCTATCGCAGAGACGGAGGTGAACCACAGTCTATCAAACACCAGATAACCCAGTGCAGCGATTCTGTTGCATATGTATTTCGTTTTTTCAGATTTCCTAAAATGAAAGCTAAGCTGTCTATCCCACCAAAAACGGACTGCCAAATGTTGAAGTTGTAGGATTATAATGTGCAATTGAAAAGCCACTTATTCATACATTGGTTCAAAATATCGCCCTCATTGTAGATTGGGTAGATGAGTAGAAAAAAAACAAAAAAAAAAGAAACCTAAGGGTCACAACACCCTTTTGGAGATGTGGATTAAGAACAGCTTTAGGTTGTTATGATCACAAGTCTTCCCTCGGGCTACACTATTCTGGTGAGAAGCCATGCTAAATGTTACAGCATATTAACTAGAGCTTCAAAAAGGATTGAATTAATTACCAGAACAAACAAAAAAGAAAAGAAAATAAAGGCAATGAGTTTCAGAACAATGTTGCATCACTGCTTTTTCACATCAACCAAACACCGTAAAAGTCCACCCAACCATTCCAGATCTCACACTAAAACCAACCACAGCTCGTGAGTTGATTCGGCATGGGTCATAAGGTTGCCAAGGAGCTTAAGAATAATAATATAATTATGATAATAACAATGCGTCCTTCTACAGTTGAATGACCAGTAACCGTCCGATGGTAGAACAAACTTTACTGCTGAGCATGGGTGATAAAACAAAGAGGAGTTGTTGTCTTCTTACAGGTTTTTTTGGGCATTTTTCTTATTTATAATATCCATTTTTGTTTTTCATAATATCTGCAACATCTCCCAACAGCAAACCACACAGAGTTATGCTCCTGGGGGATCTGAACAGTCAAAAACATTAACATACTATGTACACCTTTTCGTCGTGTAGACAAGCGCATCAGCATCGTCGGCTCTGGGTACATTTTCTTTATTAGAACTCTTTTCCACTCCCTCGCCTCTGCAGCCGCCAGCAGGCCCCTGTCGCACCGTCAGGCAGCCCCAGGCCAGGGAAGAGCGCCCCCCCCCACAGGCGAGAGGTGGCCCGGAGAGGAGGAGGAGGCCACCAGCTCTGCCCTGCCTTGAGGCCAGAGATAGAAAGAGACAGAGAGACAGAGAGAGGCCCGACGAGGAGCTCTGTTGACCGGAGGATGAGAAGAAGGAGAGCGGGACGATGGAGGCTCGAGGCACAGCAGGGGGGGGCGGGACGTTACTCCTTAGGCGGGGCAGGCGCTGGGGCGGGGGCCGGGGCGGTGGCGGGGGCGGGTGCGGGTGCAGGTGCAGGTGCGGGTGCAGGTGCAGGGGCGACCTCCTCGGTGCTCTCCCAGTTATCTTGTGCTCGCGGGCCTGGGCCGGGAGTGGGCCCGGGGCCTGGGGTGGGGGGGGTCTGGGCGGGCCCTGGAGTCGGGGCCGAGGCAGGACCGGGGCGCTGAGGGTTGTTCATGTGCTGAGCAGCAGGCCCGGTGTACGGCTGCCCATGGGGGTGGTTGTTCTGGGGAGGGGGGGAAAGGGGACAGAAATCAGTGGATTGTAAACAAGTGGAGACAACCATTAAACCTTCAGTCTGTCTAATGGCCAGCAGGGGGCGCCTCCACTGGTCAGATTGTATATAAGTCTAGAACTTATCACTATACTCAAGTAATTATTTTCCTATTGATTTGTAAATGAAGTATCAACATTAGATATATAGAGGGAGCAGTTTAACAACGTATTATAATCAGTTAAAACCTGTATTACAGTTATAAGTCATTTTGATAGACTGATTAACAAATAGATGATTAACACAATTATTTAAATGTTTGCTCATTCCATTTATGTTTTGTTTATAGATTTTACAAAAGATTTCTTAATGGTTTCAAAATAATGTGGTAATCATTCATAAATACTCCAATCAGTTTATTAAATGTCTGCAGCAGTAAACTTCTAAAATAACTTGACTACAAACATTTAAAACATTGTTAATTACCATTTCCGAGTTATAGTAAGTAAGATCTGGTAACTTAAGTTTAATTGAATAAAATGTAACCTTCAACCCTTTAATGAGCGTAATTTTTAAGTCTCACCGACAAATCCTATTAAAG
This sequence comes from Gobionotothen gibberifrons, assembly GCA_943591055.1. NCBI lineage: Eukaryota > Metazoa > Chordata > Actinopteri > Perciformes > Nototheniidae > Gobionotothen > Gobionotothen gibberifrons. Next base: position 450,327 of record CALSBZ010005395.1, read on the forward strand.
ACCACCAACAACAAACCAATCCCACTAACACATATTGTCCGTTCATCCGCTGCCTGATCTCGTTGCTGTGCCATAGTGCACCGTTGTTACATTTAAACATTAACACGCCACGCCCCGAGTGACATGTTGCTCCATCATCACGGACACGTCTGATTCACAGTCGATTCGTGGCTTCCTGGGAGACGGACTAATGCATCGTTTGCTTCGCTCTTTTAACAGGATTTGTTGACGATAACAGAAACAAAAGAGTATTGCCAGCCTAATCCTTTAATGATCCTAATCTTTTAACGGACATATCCGGGAGAAGTCAAAGGACTTAAAAGGATCACAGCTGACCAAGCAGAGGCTGCAGACTTTTCTACATCGATGACTCGGTGGCTGATTCTCCTCGGACTGAAGAAAAACTAAGCTGGCCTATCGGTAGCAATTAGACCGGGCACATCTCAGACTGTAGGAACAGTCAAGGATCAATTCTCTAAGGCCTGGCCATTTCTTTTTCCTTTAGAAGCTGTTCATGACATCTTTGGAAAATGTGGTTTTCTTAAAGTTTTAACGTAAAAAATATGGAATAAAGCAGAATTTGGGAAATAATTACATCTTTCTTTTTTTACAATACATTTTGGTTTCTTGACGAGGCTCTGGAGTTTTTAGAAAGGTCTGGATCCCAGGAGTTGGAAACAATCCTATCAATGAAATGTAATTGTACAAATAGTGTAATATTATTGAAGCCTAGTCATTACTCCAACGGTCCGTCTACACAGCAGCGTTAAAAAAATCTTCCAACGCTTCTGCCCATTGACTTTGAATGGGGTGGCGTCACTTTGCCTCGCTTTTCGCCGAACTGCAAAGTTGAGCAATGTTCAACTTTTGAAGCTTCTGAAGCTTTCGGTGGAAGCGTCAGCCAATCAAATCATATGCCAGTACAAGCTCTAGCCAATCAAACCGCTGCTTGTGTGTCGGGGGCGGGAGATTCATGTGATTGGTTGTTGGTCGAGCTTCAGACACGCCCGCCGGCAAGCTTTTTCCAAAGCCGCTGTGTGGACGGGCCGTAACTGTGCCGAGTCAAAAACTAAAAATATTGAGCTGCACAGTATTTGAATGTGAAGCTTCAAACTATTCTGTAAAGCCTTGTTTCTGGCTTTATTCATGGCTACACAAACTGACACAAACCTTCCACTTCATGCACAATATGCATGAATACAGTTACAACATACGTCACCGACTGCCATGAGGGTGTAAAGGTCCCTGAGACACTACCTGCTGAAACTGTGTGGTCCCAGGAGAGTGGGGGTACAGAGACGTGTCCTCTGGAGGGGAAGAGTCCTGATCATCAGGTGCTTCCTGTTCATCGGGCTCCTAGCAGACATGAAATAAACGTTATTGCAAATTCATTTCCACTTTCAAAGTAAAAAAAGATTGTATTTTTATGAATTTTACACAGCAGGAAATGCTAGTTTATTGGGATAAAAACAGTGGGTATAATTTGAAGCTTTTGAGTTATGTGGGGGAAGTTACATTTCCAACTGCGCTCTGTTATCGAGTAAATTATGTTTAAACGAGTTTTCATTTTGTGTGTGGGTGGATTATACACCCGAGAGCATCCTCTCAGCTGGAGAGCTGCGGCTAATTCATTTTTAAAAATATCTAAAACATGAAGTGCAAAGAAACCTCTGTGGAGGTCATCTCACTGTGCCACTTTCTGAAGACAAGGCTGAACATACACGTCATCTTATTAATGTCAATCAACCAGCCTTATCATTTAAGTGTTAATCACATATCTACGCTTCATGGTATTTTACATGTCTCTGTAACATACATTATAACATGATGTAGTCTTAAGTGGAATAACAACAGAACCTGTCAGGCTATCAACACATTTACATGAAGCTCATTTAGTAATAGATGACATCTAACGCACAATTATTGACAACCCTGAGTTAAAGGTTTTTTTTTCAAATGTTGTTCAAATGTTGATCAAATGTTGTTCAAATGTTCAAAATGTTTTGTTTCACCCATCTAACCGAAGAGAGTAAAATGTATGTTGGGTTCAAGTCATGTTGAATTATTCTGGCTACATTAGCATAATAGAGATCGTAGCACAGTACAGTGATGTCCTCACGGTTTAAATGTTGTAACTAGTTTTGAGAGTTGAGAGTTTTCAATCAGATGCAGGTGGCTGGCGGCATCACAGTTTGAGTTTGGGGGAAGGAGTACAAAAAAACAAAACAGCACTAGAGTGAGATGGAGGACTATTCCAGTGATGTTGCTTTGGCGAATCACTGTGCAGCGAGAGAACAAAGGTGTGTTCACTGTGTGCCGCTGTAAAACAGGATTTATTATGCCAGTTACACTAAAAGGCTGCCTGTGCACCTTTTCTTTCAATATGCGAGGGGACAACAAGATGGAGGAGGGCAATTTAGTTTAATCTTGTATCTATGGCCACAATCTGTGTTACTACCACAGCATGAACATTGTACACAGTTTGAGAAGTGAACAGAAAAACAATAACACACATCTCAGGTATGCACTGTTGACAACTCAAAGTGCTAATTCATTTATCACTAGCACTTTGGATAGCTTTTTGCTAGTCTCCTGTTTTTAACTTTTGTTATCTTTTAAATGCATATCAAATAGGACAAAAAGAAAAATGGGGCAAAGTTGACAAAATGGGAAAAATCTACGAGGACTCAACATGGCGTAATGCTTCTAGCCACTGATCACTTTTAAAGCTACAAATAACTTAACATGTTTGCAATTCTAGCTAAACAAAAGTGTGAAATGTGTTGCGATCTAAACATAGGCCAACTGTTTCTCTGCTGATTATTTAATACAATTTCATTTCCTTCTTTTATGTTGTGGTGCCTGGAATACTGACCTTCCCTGGGCTTCCCTGAGTACACTTGAGCTGTGTGTGGAATATTAAAAGGAGAAGTGTGTCACTTGACTGCATTTGTCAACATAAAAATACAGGTATCTTATTTTAAGTGAGAACAAAACAGGATATTTGTATGCATTGTGAACGGCAGCCATGAATAAAAGACAAAACGATATTCAGCATAGCAACATATTCATGGCTGTAGCTTAGGGCGGACATTTAACATTTAATGACTTATTGGAAACACTTTTAGTAAATGGGTCCAATCAAATAAATGTCACTTTCAATTATTATTATTTTAAATCATACCATAACATTACAGGAGAGAAAAAAGCATTGGCTAAAAAGCCCAAACAAGATCAATTTATAATGACATTAGATAGATAAATTAAATAGACAATTAAATAATCATAAAAAGTATCGATTATTAATGTTACCATTAGTGTTATACATATATACCTTTACACAAAAAGTTAAAAGCTGGTCATGTTGTGTGATGTTTAAGCTCCTCTGGCTCATACACAATATCTGTGGGATTAGTTTTTTACCTTCACTGCTGTACACCCTTTTTAAAAAAGAGACAGTTTACCCTAAAATCTAAAATAGATACATTGTTTTAGTGAGGACAACCAAGTGTAGGAGAAATTGGCTGAAGAGGTCTGCCTTTTCTCGTGTACAATAGAAACAGATGGCACTTGACTTGTAGATCTCAAAGCAGCAACACAAATGACTAAGACTCATTAACAATGTCTTTCCAGAAATCGTGAACAGGTTACTTGGAAATGCTCACAAAATGGCCTGTGGACTATCTTTAGAAACCGGGTAATGATTTCTGAAAAGAGACATTGTTGTTGAATGGTTAGCACTTTAAAACCCACAAGCCAGATGCAATCTAGTTCCATTATGTTAGAGAGAAGGCAAACATCTTGACAGAACATTTCACAAAGCAACTCACAAAAACAATCTAGATAGTCATTGCCCTTTGCAAAATGCCCCTTTAAAATGTTCCCATGGCAACATCAGATATGTCTGACTGAGGTGTTTTCCCAAATATTTGCATATTTGCATGCAACAGAAAAAAAAACCTTCTATACTTATGTTTGATCAGAAACGTCTGACATGGACTTTAAGCAGCTGTTCTGAAATCCAGATGTTTTCCACTGCACATCATTTACCTACAAACAGTGTCCTAGAGCTGTAATGGTTTGGCTCCCTAAGCACAGTCCCTAAGACTGATGGGTAATGTAAATGAGCGTGTGTGTGTGTGTGTGTGTGTGAGGGTTAAAATGTCAATGTGATTACCTCCTCGGGACAGAGTTCACAGGCCTTGGCGAGTGTCATACGTGCGCTGTGCGAGCGCTCCAGGAAGTAGCCGTTGGAGGTCTCGTTGCTCTGGACCGGGGGGGACCAGTTGTTGTACGTGTACTGAGGGTTCCCCGTGTAGGGTCTCCTCTCCAGCTCGTCCCCTAACCACTCCACTGCCCACGTCCACTTTCGTTTAAGGTCACCATTACTCTGTATGCAGAAGAAACACACGCCGATTAGAACATATGTACACCTGTGAATGAAGGAACACACTGATCTATATAGTCATTTATGTAATTTGAATCTGTCTCCATGTTGTGCACAAGTCATTGCGTTTTTAAATGATCGTGTTTTTTTAAGTAAAAAAACAAGAAAAAAGCCAACGTTACATTTTTTATCAATAAATATTGACCATACGTTTCCTTGTGTTTAGGAGAGACAGAAAGGGTTTCCAAACATTCTTAACCCTAAAATGAAAGGACATCCGTCAGTACTGCACCTGTAGGATCTGGTAAGCCACGGAGCAGTTGCTAAAGAGGGCCACCATGCACTTGATGCACTGGTAGGCTCGTTTCTGGTAGTGGTTTTTGGAGCGCTGGATGGTGTCAAAGAGCCCATCTCTGTCATCGGGAATGCCCTTCAGCACATTGTGGATCCTACACAACCAAACGAATAAAGAATTAAAAGTCATATTCAGATCCCAGTCAAACACAAACAGCACTGTTCATTGAACCACAGAGCAGTGAGTCTGACCTGTGTGTCTGCCAGGAGTCCTCGATGAGCAGGATCTGTAGCAGCAAGTCCAGGTAAGGCCTCAGTTCATAAGTGTAGGAGTATGCCACCTGCAGACGCACAACACACACACACTGAAGTCTTGTGGACAGAAACAAGTAAGCCACCTTCAGAATGATAGATGTTGTTTCCGTTTACCTGCCAGAGCAGCTCGCTGAGCACAGTGGAGGAGAACTGAGGGTTCTCCCAGCAGCTGAAGCGCAGCAGCTTCACCGTCTCTTCAGAGTTGCTGCAGTCCTCGATGATCTTCTTCACGTAGCTGGTCCTCACAAACAGGATCTCTGCCACCAGCTGCTGCACCGGCATCACAGGGGTCGTCAGGTTGGTGTCCCCGTACGGGTTAGGGAGAGGAGGGTTACCTGGAGGGGGGAGGACATTTAGAGTTAGAGGCACATAGATCATATTTATATTTTCTTCATTGGGCTCAAATTCTATTTCATGAGTTCATATCAAATGTCTCGGTGGCTGAAGGGTAAAACACTCACCATTGATTGAGGACTGCATGCGTGCGGCGACGTCACAACAACGGACCAGCTGGGAGACCACAGTGTAGAGCTTGCCCAGCTCGGCGTACTGGTACTTAATGGGAGGGCCGGGACCCTCGTCCAGAGCGACCAGCATGAAAGTGGCAGGGACATTCAGCTTCAACAGCTGGGTCTTTTCTGCCAGCCCTGCAAGGGGGGAAACATCTTTAAGTCCCGAACAATTAATAACATTTGGCATGATCTTATATTTTATCATTCACAGATGTACATGGCAGGATTGTGAATGCTGTGCGCTCCTTACCGAGATTTGCATACATGACAAAGAGGTTGAAGTACTGCTGCAGGTGACGGCCGTGTTCAGAAACCTCTCTTCTGAGCAGGTTGAGTACAGCTCTCAACAGGTGGTCACTTAGACTGAGGTTATCACAGCCCTGATACACAAACAAACAACACGCAAGAACACAGCAGGGTTACATCAATATGAAAAGTGCAGGATGAGAAGCCTCTCAGTGCGATGCAAACGGCTTTCATTATCTTCCGGGAAACCTATGATTCAAGTAGCTACAAGAGGGCTCCATTAAAAAGGGCCTTTTTCCACAGAGCTCAGCTGAAGTCTGAACCAACCTGAGTAGCGGGTCCAGGCGAGGCGGTGGGGGAGGGGCACGGCCCGTCTTGCAGGGAGAAGTGAGCGATGAAGACGATGAGCTTGGCAAACGCACCACGGACCTCAGCGCTCGGGCACTCAAGCAGGTACTCTGAGAACCGGTTGGGGAATGCAAACAGGACTTTGTGTGCAAACCAATAGCGTACATTCTTACTGTGTCTCAGCAGGATGCAGAGGGCGTCATACCTACAGGGGAGGACAGGGAGACAAGTTATAGAGGGCGAAACGGAGAGGGAATCTAAAAACCCAGAGGAAGGCGGAGCTTACCAGTCACTGGCAGGACCCCGTACCACTTTCTTGGTGTGGAAACCTGTGCTGAAGAGGAACCTAGCAGCCAGCTGAGCACTTATCATAGCAATCTCCTCTGCCTCAGGCAGAAGGTGGTCTTGTCCTGATACAAAGAGAGCAATGGTTAACACAACAGAGACAATATTCCTCATTAGTACTATAATAAGCTGACAACAACCCATTAAGCTACACCCAGAGACAAACATATTACTCAACATGTAACTGAATTGTTAAAGAGAATATATATGGAAATAATTCATCATCAAAAATGATGCCTTAGACTAACGGTAAGCAAATTATAAAAACGTGGATACACGCCATATCATAAATAGAATTATATTGCCGTGTGCAAAAACGAAGGAATTGATGCACCTGCCCTTGTTTTGGCTCTGAGCTCCAGCACACAGGCTTTGCAATCAAACAACACCTATAATGTTAAAGAGCTTTAGCTTTACGGCTGTTTACTCAAATGTTAGCCTAATTTGTATTATACACTTTTGTTTCCTAATTATAAGACTATAAAATAACAACTCTGGTTACAATGCCAGGAAAACTGTAAATATTGTTAATGCTTCGAGCCCATTAAGACATTTCAATTACAATCCAATGTGCATGAAGTACAAAGGCAATGATGTGACTGTGGGACATGTACTCGATATGATGACTAATGATGCAAGGGACACTAAAAGACAGAAAATCACAAATGATGTTTCAATCCAACCTAAATTAGGATGAAACACAAAAGGCAGTTGATAAAGCAACCAGGAGACTCCAGCGTTAAGGCACAGAGCAAACTACAAAAAAGGTCCACTGGTCTCCGACTAAGGCCAATCAACCAATGATATATCATACATTCAGACTAACATACCGGGGCAATGTGTTTGATCAGTAGGGAAAAAGGAAAAATCACTTCAGAAGAAAATACATTAGTATCTAAACTGGATGCAAGGTAGTAAACATAACGCCCTCTAATATTTATTTTCCGGTGAAACTGTTAGGGGTTCTGGCTTTATTAATAATGCAGTGCATTTCTCGGCAGCCTGTGCTGAATGCCACACTTTGGATGTATTTTTTGAGAAGCAGGTCAAAGATTAGTAGTTGAATTATAATGGCAGCTGCTATATGTTCAAGAGAGCTGAAATCTAAAGTGGAGATACGATGAGGAGTTCATTGTTCAAAAGATCAAAGAATCCCTCTGGGGGTTTTGGCATCCAGTCATAACTGGAGAGAGTGATGTGCTGCTGTACTCAAATCCCACATCATGCTCGTACAATCATCATGACTGTATGTTTACGTGTCAAACGTTTCATATAAAGTACATTGTTGATCCCTTATGTTTAATCACATGTTGTGGTACAGAGACGGACTGTTATTCCCATATATAAGGACATCCCGCTGTCCCAGTGGCTACAAGGTCTTTCATTGCACATTTATACTTCAAATTATTTGTATATGAATATCTATTCATTTTAAATCGAATACGGCTGATTATTCATTATTCCAAAATATTGACTTTTAGCCTATTTATGTATTGTTCTGCCTTGTGGGCCTAAACGGGTAAAAAGAAAAGCTTTTAAAACGGAGCTTGACAGCGTGGAAAAATTTGATTGGCTTCATAAGACTTGTGATCATTACCATCCTTTATCGGGCAGCAACGTGTACTCCTAAAACATCCCAAGGCTTGAGATGAGGTTAACTAGCTACCTATATACATTTCCTTTTCAACTTTTTAATATACAATTAAGACATTCATGATCCATTGAATAGGTTTTGAATCAAGCAACCCATTCACCAGCACGCTAGGAAGAAGGATTCATACCTGGAGGAGGGTTTAAATAGACACTGTTACAGGTCAGAAGTTTCTTAATGAACTGGAAATATTCCAGGCTGTATTGCATTCGGTTGTGCATGAATTGGACGTTCTGCTTGCGGACGCTGCACTCGATGACACCCGGCATCTTGACCTGATTGGGCTTGGTGGAGGAGATGGTCAGCTCCGAGATGTATTTGACAAGCTCGCTGTCCTTGTCCATTGAGTCCATACGCTCATAGAAGAGGATGTAGGCATTCCACCAGCGCTTCTGCCTCCGGTACGACATCCTCTTCATCATATGATCGAACACCTCGCCCATGTATTCCCCTCCGAAGCACTGGTTCTTCATCTCCTCCTCATCGTCCATCTTGCACTCAGTCACGTCACCATCGTCAAACTTGTACCAGCGGTTCTTCTCGCCGTCGCCGCCGTTCCTCTGGATTATGTAGGAGTAGTAATGTCCGCCGCTGGCCTGGCCTGAGTGGACCAGCACTCCAACCAGGCGATACTTGGAGCTGCCGGGAGGCGTGGGTTCAGAGGGCTCGTTCTGTTGGATCACCTGGTTCTCCGGGTTCACGTCATCGCCCTCGAGCTTAGCCACACCAGCTACCGTGTACGGCTCCATGTCCAGCTCCCTGGGGAACTCAAAGTAGTCATTGAACTTGATGGCACACTCCCTCTCCCAGTCGTAGTCGAAGCGTTTCAGCTGGATAGCCAGGACCGGCGGCAGCTTCTTTATCAGCAGGCGCTTCACAGTGTCCACCTGACAAGGAGAGCAAAGGGTTACGTCTCGGTCTTTTTTGAATAAACCTCCAACGAAGTGATTGAATAAAAAACCTGCATGGAAACATTCATTAGGCTTAAATATTTATGTAGGATATTTTTTTTTTAATCAAAGAACTAGACCAGGCGCTAGGATGAAGTACTGAGGGGGCTGCTGAAAATTGTGAGGGGCATTTTCTTCAAGAAAGTAAATCGATGTAACCATGCAAGCTAGTAAAAAGGGCTCAATAACAATAACAACAACATACAGTTTTTTTCCCAGGGCCATATGTGCACTAAACGCTGCTAATATTTATATTATATAAGTAGTGGTGCACGATAATTATCGGCCCGATAATAGGAATTATGACGTCATCCCGATAAACCCGATAACAGTATTAATAGCCCCGATAATATACAATATATTTTTTGGGTAAAAAAAAAGGAAAAAAATACTGCGGTGTGGGTGGGTTGGGATGAGGGGCGCTTGTTTTTCACTCGGCTCCTCCCGTTTGCCAGTACTGTGGTATTAGTGGTTTAGGAAGAGGGGAGTTTTTCACAAATCCAGCGCTCCCTAACTCATGCCTGGCTGTGACGTAAATGGTGTGCAGCCGTGAAGCCAGGACAGTAAACAAACATGTCGTCGGTAGTATGGGACTATTTCAACGTTTCAGAGTTAGATAGTTCGCTTGCTATTTGTATTAACAAATGCAATGCACACTCCTTCATACTCTGATCGATAACGATATACGGGACATAAGTTTCACCACGGACATATGGACCAGTGATGTTAGCCCCGTTAGCATGCTAGGTATGACGGCACAGTGGCTGGACAAAGACTACAAACATTGACTGATTGACTCAATTATATTTATTTGGGGAAATAAATATGGTCACTTTGAAGAGTCAAAACTGTTCTTGGCTTTGTTTTGTTCATAGTAGTAATGCTCATGTCATTTGCTCACTACTAGTCTTTTTTTTTATCACCAGTTGTGCAAAAACTACAGGTACATTTAATATATATATATATAATATTATTATCGGTATCGGTCTTGAGAAGCAGGAAGTTATCGGTATCGGTTTCAAAAAACCAATATCGTGCATCCCTATATATAAGCCTTCCGTGCTATACGAGGGGAATCGTGCAATTTAATTTATTATTTATGTACATATTCCCTATAATTCCCTATAATGTCTATTTAAGTCCCATTTCTTGTTTTTAATAGTGTCTTGTTTTTATATTGTCTTGTTTTTATAGTGTCTTGTTGTTTTTATATTGTCTTGTTGTTTTTATATTGTCTTGTTGTTTTTATATTGTCTTGTTGTTGTGTGTTGGCACCTTGAGTTCACTGTAATTTCGTTGTACCTGTACAATGACAAATTAAAGATCTATCTATCTAACAACAACAACGACATACAGCTCCGTGCTTACCTTCTTATTACACTTCTCACAGTGGTAGGCATTGGCTCCTTCAAGCAGATCTCCTTTAACGTACTGCTCCATGGAGTCCAACAGGTTCTGGTGGTTCCTGATGTCTACATTGAGTGTTGTAAATGACTCCTCACACTCATACCTGGCAACACAAAACATCATTATGCAACAACAACACAACAATCACGTTTTCATATATTAGAAACTATTGTTCAGTTATTATTCACGGGGGAATAGCACTGCACTCACCTGTGGGGGCATCCCTGACAGATCTTCTGGTCAGCGAAGGACCCTCCCAGCACCTTGCTCAGCATGGCGGGGTGGCCCAGGGCTTTCAGTGCTTCATCCAAACTGTCCACCAACGAGTTGAAAAACTCCAGAGCATCATGCTGCTCCCTCAAATTCACTGGCTCACCCCATAACCTAAAGCACATGGAACAGAGAGAACACCATTAGATCAGCAACTACTAAACAGTCAACATGCAATAGAAATGACTTGAGTGTTTGAAATACCTGAACTGTTTCCAGAAGCCCCTGGGGACATAGTACTGAAGCCTAGACGCAGCCAGGTGTCCGAAGATGACCTGCAGGTGGCGCAGTACCCCGATGTTGTACTCTTTCCTGTCCTCAGACTTACTGGCGGGTTTATCATCGAACTGATGGTGGTAGCTGAACACCTCATCACGAGGATCTACGTTACTCTGTTGAGACGAAACAGACAGAACAATGTTACGCTACTCTTTCACAAATGTTCATTACTTTTGGCTACCGTTTGTGTTCACCGTAGTGTTGCACGGTGTACCGATACTTGAAAGGTACCGCGATACCCTGCCGTTAAAAACGTTACGATTCCTCCGTTTCATTAGTATCGGTACTTTAAGAATGACGGGGAAAAGTACTCCGGTGAGAAAGCGCCGTTTTTATAAGAGCCGTGTGTGTTCCGCGCTCTGCTTCCACTCCCTGCACTGCAGCCGTGCCTGGAGTCCCTCCCCTCTCAAGCACGCTCTAAGGTCCTCCCCTCTCTCGTGCACGCGCTAGCTGCCAGAGCATGTGAGAAAACGAGAAGCATGGCTGCAAGTGGGAGTGCAACTGCCGCTGCGCCTCGGCTTGTTGACAAAAAAGACGCCAGAAGCGAAATTTGGAAGTATTTTAGCTACATCTCTGACAGTGAGGGCAAGCCTACGGACACCACGAGGCCTGTCTGTAAGACATGTTTTAATTTTATTTAATACGAATTCTTGTCATTTATTTTATTTATTGCTCTCATTGTTTAAACGTTTGTTATGGTTGTGGTTCTGGTGTGAAATAAAGCACAATAATTACATTTAAGACCGTTTCCCTTTTTTAAAGAAAAGTATCGAAAAAGAATCGGAATCGCAATTCTTGACTTGGTATCGAAACCAAAATGTTGGCATCGTGACAAGACTAGTTCACCGAGTTCACTGGTTACTTAAAAATTAGAGTTGCTTAATTAAAGAAGGCAAAAATCATAATCACATTTATTTTTGCCAATATTGAGATTACAACTACTCATTGATTTTTGAAACGGTAAAAACATGTAAAGGTAAACGCATAAATCTGCTGCCCTTTGAGAGAAAGACCAAGAGACTAGATTCCTAAATAAGCATCTCCACTGTACCTCATTCTCCTGCTTCTCATCCCCAGACATCTCGTCATCCACATCAGTGCCGGTGCCTTCAATGGCCAGGATGCCGTTGCGGATTGGAGGGATCATGTACAGCTGCTGGATGACAGAGTTCATATAACAGGTGGCCCCGGCGTTCTTCAAACCTACAAAGCCTTTGTTGGGTCGGGGCCCCACCGGAGGCAAGTACTCCCACTCTGTCAGTGTCTCGCAACCTGGAAGGGGAGGGAAGGAAACGACATCTCTCAGACATGATGCAATCGACCAATCTTCAAGTGAAATTGCCACATTGCTGTTTACCAACCTAAGTAGTACATGTCAGTCAGGGTGTCGACTATTTGCTTGAGGTTGCGAACACATCCTACAGCCAGCGCCACGAGGAGCTCAAAGCCAGCGTTGATGGAGGCGGGGCTGCTGCACACTGGGATGGCCTGCTCTGTGGGGAACTCCCCGCTCTTCATGTACTGCAGGTACACGTTAGATGCTGGGAAGATGAAGTCGTCGATCAGCTCCTAATCAAGAAAAGAGGTAGAAAGAAATATCTTAGTCATGTTACAAGAAAAGGAAACAAAATAAGGGTAACTGTTGCAGGTGTTTGTTTTACCTTAATGAGGTTGGCTCCTCCCTTCTCGCAGCCGATGTAGTACTTCTTCTCTGGCGTCTGGAAGGCTAGAAGCTCTTTGGTCACCCCAAGGTGGCCCTCCAGGATGGTCTCCTCCACACCGGTCTCCCCGGTCCTCTTAACCTCATCCTAGCAAATAAAACATATTGTGTATCATCAATACTCGTAAGCTACGTATAATAGGGCTGTGCGATTATGGCAAAAATCATAATCACGATTATTTTGGTCAATAATTGATATTACGATTATTAAAAACGATTATCAGTTAACTTTAAAAACATCCATTTATTGCAAAAAAAAATGGAACAGTACGTTTGTAATAGTTGATTACCCTGAACTTTAAGTATAATTCAACAGATTAAAAAAAATAAAATAGAAAATTGTATTTCTATTTTTTTAAATAAAATTAATAATCGTTTTATTTTGATTACATTGTTTTTTCGTAATCGTTGCAAGCCAATATCGTAATCGAGATTAAAATACGATTAATTGCACAGCCCTAACGTATAATATATCATTTTTTCAGACTTATGATGAGCAGGCGTTTTTACCTTTATCCGTTTTAGCCAGTCGATCTCGTTGTTGAGCAGCACCTCGGCGTTTGGCAGGTTGATGTTGCTGTTGTAGGCGTAGTTCAGAAGGTGTCTGAGTAAAGTGAAGTAGTCTCCAGCATGTTTGGCTCGCTCCTTGGCTGTACTCTGGACACGGGAACATTTTAAATTAGGATCTTGTAAGCAGTTCAAATGTCTAGCGCTGTGGTGATGCATTATATAATAATTTTTTTTTTTAAAGGGGGAGGATAAATAACAGGGTTCATATACTTTTTCACCAATGATTTTCAATGACTTCTCCATGACCTTTACCTAATTTTCCATGACCAAAACAATTACTCGTTCTCAGCGGTACCACTGAAAATGGTTTATTTTAACATGGAACAGGAAAATAAGGTCTGCATATGAAACATGTTGTGCCTATCTAAAACATACTTAGCTTCTACACGCTAAAGCAACTCAAATCTCTGACCAGCAAAATACCTCATCAGTTAAATGCAATTTTACATTTCATTGCTATACGATACAGTATTTATTATCATTATAGTATTACTATTTAGGCGATTAGCTAAAATATAAATTATATTTGGTGCAACTTTGGTTACATTTCCATGACTTTTCCAAAACTTTGGGAAAAATATTGTTTTCCATAACTTTTCAAGGGCCTGGAATTTGCATTTTTGAATTTCCATGACTTTTCCAGGTTTTTAATGACCGTAAGAACGCTGAAATAATAGTCTTTATAAACCCAAGGCAACAGCAACTCACCCCTAGCACAGTGAAGAGGAGGGTGATAAAGAAGAGGAGGGGTCGATGGCCCATACAGCATCTAGTTGCCATCAGGAAAAACTGCTCCTGGGCCATTTGACGCACAGATCTGTGGGACACAAATGACAACATCAGAAAAGGACGTCTCCACCATTAAGGTCAGTATATTTCAGGTCAGTCTCAGTTGGAAAGCTTCCTGGTGTACTTACTTGCTGTGGCAGTGCAGTAGCAAGTCTATGATGAAGGTCTGCCAAGCCTTCTCTTTACTGAGGGTGTCCAGAGCCGTAGGCATGAGGGCAAAGCACAGTGTCATCACCTCCAGGGCTTCACAACACACCTGCTCATCTTCCCCATCTGGCTCCTTGGCTGCATTTGTCTACAAAGAAAAAAAAGGAACCAAGAAAGATATTAGGCAAAGATACATAGACCATTGCAATTTGTTTAATTGCTAATCCCCTGAAAGTCCACTAAGCCATTGAGAGCTCTCCGTCTCTTGCTAGAAGCTTAGTGCTTTTTGGGAATGAGCCATTACCGTCTCTCCTCATGTCTTCTATTCAGCTTCATTTGACTTGTATTATGTGTTTTTTTGTTTAAAACATTGGGACTATATTTAAGGGAATATTACAAAGAAAATGTGCAACATTCAAAAGGCAACTCACCTTTTCATATATCTTGCTGATTTCTTCATTTGAACTGAAGACGAGCTGCACTGTTCCGCAGCCTGATGCCCACACTATTTTCTGAACAGCTCGGATCACACAGATGTCTGGGATGTACTTTGATGCCTGGAAGAAATTCTGGTGAAAGTAGTCCCATAGAAGCCATTATTACAGACAGCACCAACACAAGAAGGATCCTCGTAATTTTTTTTACTAATTCACTGTTTTCTGTTATCTTAAAATCCTCTATCCGTTTACTTACATTTTCTGTTACCTCATCAGAGATCTGCTGGGCGAGGCGGATGGCTACATTGCGCAGCATGCATTCTGAGGCAGGGTTTGGGATGTTTTGCAGGGCGCTCTGGAGGACCAGAGCCTGGTCGTGAGTGGCCTGATTAATCTGTGGAGAATACAAAGCAGGTTGTGAAAAAAGACAAAAACATGCCAGATACGGCAGTACAATAGTCCCGTCATGCAGGAATGTGTCTGTGACAATCGTCTTTGTGGACTAACCGGAGAGACGGGAATATTTCCTTCTGCGTTGGGCTGGCAGGCCTCAGCCACAGCCTTCACATGGCCGAAGCCTACAGCAGTGAGGAGGAGCTTGGCGATCTTGAGCGCATTGAGGTAAGCTCCACGGCGTGTTTCCATGTCCGCCGATGGGAGGAAGTTGTTTCTGGTGAGCATGCTCAACACCAGGGGCAGCCCACCGCTCTTCAAGAAGTTGTACTGGAAGTCGCTGGCATCCTCGCCCAGAGTGGCACTGGCTGGCATCAGCAAAGCATAAACAACCTGCAACATGGGCAAACCAGTGTGAGCCTTCTTATAAGTAGGCTGGCATGGGACAGAAGTACATTTAGGAGTAAAAACTCTCAAATGTGGCACATGATAAA
Organism: Gobionotothen gibberifrons; assembly: GCA_943591055.1. Classification (NCBI taxonomy): domain Eukaryota; kingdom Metazoa; phylum Chordata; class Actinopteri; order Perciformes; family Nototheniidae; genus Gobionotothen; species Gobionotothen gibberifrons. Next base: position 465,881 of record CALSBZ010005395.1, read on the forward strand.
CTGCAGTGAATAGAATTTTAACCAACTACTAATTAACATATTTTGACACACGATGGCCAACTGAGAATGTATTACAAACACACTGAGACCCACCTCAATGAGGTATAGCACTTGTGAGGGTGAGGGGCCGAAGAAGCGCGAGTCCAGTGAAGGACTGAGGCTGTTCTCCCCGAGCTTGGCGTGGTCCAGACACACAGCTCGCAGATTCTCCACGGTAGTGTTGTCTGAGGAAACAGAACAATGACCAATGAGCCAACATCGCCCCCGGGCTGTGTTCATGTATGTTCACATTAAGTAAAGTGGCTGTGTATTATTGGAGAATGTGTACCTGGAGGCATGAGTTTCATGAGAACTCGAGCTCCATCTCTGAGCAGTGGCATGTTGAGGCTGCAGCCCAGATCAGCCACCTGCCACAGGAAGGAGATGTAGCGCAGATGCAGCGACATTATCTGTGGAACAGGGCAGAGGGTGTCAAGAGTTCTGCTGTTTACAATGCATTGCCACTTCAATTCAATCCTCACGCAGCCCTTATTATTGTGACACATGTCAAGCACTTGGAAATCAGCCCAGGTTGAACTCACCACACCAGGAAGACAGCTCTCCACCTCAGGGTTGGGGCCGTCGCTGAAGTGGTTGCCGTGGTTACCAGGAGAGCCAGTTGATGAGTCAGAAGAGCTGTCTGGGCTCGAAGGCATGTTGGCACTCACCTGGGTCAGCTTGGCCGTGATCAGCTATAAATAAACAACGATAATGAGTTAGCACTAATGAAATAGATATAAAGAACTAACAACAAATGACATCAGTTGAACTGTGTTTTCTGATGCATCAAAAAACAGTCTAATATTCTCACCGTTTTGTCCTTCAAATTGAGCTGACCAATCAACTTCCTGTCGTCAGCTGGATCAACAACCTCCCCACCAATGAAAAGCTCAATCTTCGTATGTGCAGCATTAGCTTTGATCCTGTTGAGGATGCCTCGGCGGACCGAGCCGATTGTATCGTTGGTGTGTGACCAGATATCCAGATCATCGACCTGGCGCCCCTGGTTGGGGAAACGGACGATCAGTGTGATATGTTTCCCACGGAAAGCTCTGCAAGAGAAAAGTGGGGGAAATAAAGTTTTAGTGCAGCCTGATTAATACAGGTGTGCGTATTTGTGTGCAACAAGCCTGAGACGGCAGTAAAACATTGTTTATAACAGGCAGCAACAAATAAGGACTAAAGCAGAAAATTCAGGAAATTATTAAATACTTTTTTTTTTTTTATAAATCCTGATATGGACTGAGACAATTAAACGCTTGTAAAAGCAAGGATCATTGGCAATTAATAGGCGAGATACTCCAAATTGTTATGGGTTCCATAGACAGTGATGCAAACACAGGTATGGTGAAAAAAGAGAGAACTATTCGAAGCAGAAAAAAAACAGCGTAATATACCATCTGACAAAGGCCTGTGCTATAATCCTTCAATTAACTGGCTATTCTTTATAATATACTCAGATCAAGGGGGCCGTACAAATTATTGACCTCTGCTTAAAAAAAACTAAAAACACAGCCCATTCATTTGGCCTTTCTTTCATGCTGTGCAAAGAAAAAGCAACCTCTTAATCCAGATATCTTGCCATGACTCGCGCATGCATGCACGTGCACGGTTGTGGCATGACCACCAAAACAGAAAGATATGGACATAAGATGTGTGCAAATGTATTTAGTATCCTATCCATGTGAACATGATTTAAGTGGGGGGGACCTAACCTCCTCTAGGGGGTCCGGGGGCATGCTCCCTCGGGAAGATTTTTTTTTTTAAATATTGAAGTTAAAAGCATCAATCTGGTGCACTTTGAGAGCAACATGAGGAGATCTATGGATACATCTTTCAACACCCATATGAAACAGAACTGTAAGCAGATTTTTCTTTTTGGATATTTTACAAATCACTCCCCTTTTAAACTCTATTCTTGTTATTTTTAACAACTTTTTTGTTACTGTCATATAGTATTTTATACCTGTTTTTAATTTAGTCTCTAATGTCTCATTAATAACTATAATGATCATATCAAGATGTGCCTTAACCTCACTGAGCTGAGGTTATTTGAGCCTCTCAGGAGAGAGCTCTCTTCCACCTGGTTGTAGAAAAGCTCTTTAAAATTCGTTAGCATAGCTAGCTAACCAGATGCTAATAACAACAGATCGCCACTGTGCTTACAACTAAAGACACAGCGTCGCAAACACTGCGGCATGTGTACGGCTCCTTATGGGTACTGCAATATTTGAAGAGCTGGAGCGGCGTTCCGGTGCTCTCCGTCACTCCTTTCAGACAAGACATAACCACGTGAAGACACGTTACGCTCGTGTTGTGTTGTGTTCAATGAACCTGTCCTTGGCCAGGAAAAACAGGCACTCGCCTGTTTAATTATTTTGCGATCTAGATTTCTTCTTCTTTTTTGAAGAGAAAAGTTTTCCCTCAGTCGGACGCCCCCCCCCCCCCCCCCCCCCTCGGTTCTCCACGAATTACACAAGTCACCCAAATCAGCGTTAAAAAAGCGGGAGGCGCCGAAAAGCGACTAATTTGCATCACTGCATAGAGGGCTCCATAGACCAATGCTACACCCTTCCAACACGTTTTATGAAAATTAGAACAGTAGTTTCGCCGTAACCCTGCCACAACAAAAAAGGTGAACAATATAACGTATTTTGCAAACGTAATAAAGCGTGTCGTCATTGTGACTGTACCTTGACATAGGCAGTATAGTCCTCTCCTCGTGGTAGTCACTGTCGCACTCATTGATGTACTCTTTGAGCACAGTAAGGACTCGCACATATGGACAGTTAAGCTAGCCAGGCTACTACAAATTTAGAGATGAGCTCCGAAGCGAGAAGAGGTGTTTGAATGACGGTGCGTCGTAGCGCAAGCTACTTAAAGGGTGGACGGATTCCCTGACGTGGTCGTCAAGATCACCAGCCAATCAGGATTGGCGTAATGAGATTGATGCTTCTGAGGCATTCGCGGGGAGGCGCATCCCATAGTGAGACATCTCACTTCATGTTACTCTGACGGCCCACTACAGCTTCGACAGCTTCAAAAACGGTTTCCAACGCGTCTGCCCATTCACTTTGAATGGGGTGACGTCACGTTGCCTCGCTTTTTTCGCCGAACTGAATTGTGGGTAGCATAGCGGTCCGTCTCCGGCTGCAGAAGTTGAACAATGTTCAAGTTCTACATTGTTCAACTTCTGCATTGTTCAACTTCTGCAGCAGAAGGACTAGCCCCAGAAGTTGAACAATGTTCAGTTGAACAATGTTCAACTTCTGCAGCCGGAGACGCCGGAGAAGCCAGCGCCAGCCAATCAAATCCCGTTTCTGAAAATCTGACAGCTCAAGCCCTAGCCAATCAAACCGCGTCTAAGCTGGGAGAGATATCCCTCCGTTCATTTCTATATTTCAAAAAAAGATGGAGGAGAAACTAATTATCGCCGTAGCAAATCATCCGGTTTTGTATGACCAGTCCCTATTAACTTACCGGGATACAACCGGAGGATCCAGGCATGGAGGGAGGTGGCAGAGACAGTGGGTGAAACTGGTAGGCTTTCGCCTGTTTGGGGATTTTATATCCAGTTTACTTCGTTTTAACATTGCTATTGCTTTGTATGTCAGGGGCGGGAGATTCATGTGATAGGTTGTTGGTCGCGGTGCTCGAATAAAATCCCCAAGCTTCAGACACGCCCAGCTCCAAGCTTTTTTTGAAGCTGTAGTGTGGACGGGCCGTGAGAACTGGGGTTACGTTAGTAATCTATAGTTTTATGAAAATTAGAACAGTAGTCTCGCCGTAACCCTGCCACAACAAAAAAGGTGAACAATATAACGTCTTTTGCAAATGTAATAAAGCGTGTCATCATTGTGACTGTACCTTGACATAGGCAGTATAGTCCTCTCCTCGTGGTAGTCACTGTCGCACTCATTGATGTACTCTTTGAGCACAGTAAGGACTCGCACCATGCGAATAGCCTCCTGACGGGCACAGTTGATGCTATCTTTGTCTCCATCTAACACACACAGGGTGTCGTAGGAGGCCTTCAGACGGTCAAAGCAGGACTGGATGAAATCTTCATGAATTTCAACCTAAAGGGAGAGGAAACGGGTAGAACAATGAAGACAGGTAACAAAACAAGTCATTTTAAATGATTTAAATCGACATCTGCTTGGGGCCTTTGTTAATGGATGAACCTCGACAGGAAATTAGAAAGAACAAACCCCACTAACTAAAATAGAAAAGTCAATGTACCTGATTGACTTGTAGTTTTGGTCCGAGGTTGGTATAGATCTCTTTGAGCAGGTCTATAGCTCGGCTGGCTATGTCATCACTTCCTTGAATGACCACCTGGAAGAGAAGGGAACATTTAAAAAAAATGAAAGTTATTCTCAGAGTCCGGCTTCCATGCATTAATGTCTGTAAAGTAAAGGAGCCTCATTATTGACAAGTCACAATACAAGTGGGTGCAAGGTGCAACACACTAGAGGACTGCTGTTTTTTCTCTTGCAATATAGTGGAGAAACATTTCAGTATTGGCTTTAGAGGAAGAGAGGATCTCAAAAAGCATGTGCGTAGTGCAAGTCAAAGCATCATAATGGTTTCTATTGTGCCCACAACTCCTCTTTTGTTCATAGCATTCTGACTTCAAGGCCACAGTGAAAAGTGTAGAGAAGTAGTAAACACATTTGTTGCAGTAGTAATTTATGCACAAACTACATTACTACAACATTTGAATCATCAGTTCTTCCTAATTTTCCTCAATTGTTCATATTTGGTTTATTAAAATAATTATATTGTGATCATTGTTAAAAAATGTCTGCTATTATTATGAGTATATTATTATTTGTATAATGCGCGTTCTGCCTTCCTGTCATCAGGAGTTAGAAATGTAATGGCTATGCAATAGATTAGAACCTTCATGATCCTAAACTGCTGGGACATTTCCTTATAGCGAATACCTTTCTATTTTCTACTCTTCACTCACTTGCCAGCATAGGTCGGCATCGATGTACAGAGCAGACAAAAGACCTTGTTTATATTGGCATCATATTGAAGCCAACTCCATCGATCAAGCCAGTGTGGCTGAAACTTTCTCTCCCTCTTCTTCTCATACTCCCTGTCACTCTCCTTTAACTCCTCTGGTGACATTCTTTTATTTGAAGATTATTTTTTGCCCGGCGCTTGGACGGTTACCGCTGGTATTAAAAACATTTTGGCGAATGGTTAGGTGGCGAGAAAGTCTGTAGTGAACGAGCGCGCTCCCGCTATGCAGCAAACAGCGGTTTGCTTTTCACCCAACAACGACAACCGCCTTACGAAACGCTATGTTGTAGCATTAATAAATGAAAAAATGTAACAACATTGCTTTTCAAAATACCAATACCACAGGACCATTTTTTTTTTTTTAAAGCAATATTTTTAGTGGTCTGAGTGGGCCAGTGGAAAGTACTATAATGTCGAGCCCTGCCAAAGCAACGTACACATGAGTTACAATCCAAGCCACAATGGATCCAGGAGAAGTCTTCAAGAGCACTCCGCTCCATGTTCTGCCTGACACAAGTGCCATAAGGCTTGAGGCAGGTGCATGAAGCAACTTAGCAAATGTTTTGAGAGAGATGGAATATTAGGTGGAGTATGTGCTTTTGAAAAAAGGTACAGCAAGCATTCTTTAAGCCAGTTAAAAATTGATATAAATAGGCTGCATTCCCTGTCATCCATCTGCCTCCCTCAGCGATAACAAACATATTTTCGGTGTGTGCCTGTTGTAAAAAATCTCCTCACCCTCCAGAGGTAGTCCAAGCCTATTAGTTCCAGGTCGTCCATCATGTAGGCCCTGCGCTTCGCCACCAGCTTGCCCTCCCTGCAGTTGACAGCCTTGAAGAACCTCTCAAAGCACTTCATGCCGTTCTCCGTGAGCAAAGATGGGTCCAACTGCAGGACATTGTTCTCAAAGAAGTCCTTATTGATGTCTGGGTCCAGGTCTGGTTCATCACCCATCAGCTTTGAGTACCTATTCAGTGGCAGCAATAAAACAGATGCCGGTTGAATGACAAATGTAAAAAGGAATTCAATCAAGCCAAGAAGACATCAAATCATACTGTACCATTTGAAGCAGGCCTCCCGGTCACAGAGGAACACCGCATTCTCAGCCAGACACTTCCAGATCTGCTTGGCCTGGGGGGCGCACAGCCACAGCTGGCCATCTTTTAGCAGGAACCTAGAGAAAGAATAAGATAATCAATAGCGGCAGACACTCGTGGCCTTAAGGTCAGTTAGCGTTCTTGTGAAGGTCATGTAGTTCGGGCCTGGTGGGGGTTAAGTCACTGGGTACCATTGCTCTTCCCTAATTACCCACTGTTGAACAAGCTACTTCAATTGAGCGGCTCAATAGCTAAAGGACACAACTGTTGATTTATTGTGCAGCTCCTATAGGTTGTGTGAGCGTGACCTAATACGCCTACATTCAACCGTGTAAAGGAAACGCTGATAGTGATCACAGTTACAGCGATCGACTGCTTGTGTGGCAAAGAGCATGGGACTATCATTTCAATACAAAAATGCTGCTAATCAAGTAGTCTTCTTCCAGTGTTCTTTTAGGAGTTTCTTCATACAAATAAAAAAAATCATACACTTTTCTTAGGCTTTAATATATCCCCAGATTCTGACAAAAGATAAATAAGCAGAATGTATACTATATTGATGTATTTAGAAGTTAGATGTGATGTTGTACCTAAGGAAGTTGAGTCGTTCCTGTACTTCCTGGACATGGCTGTAGCGGCTTCCTGGTCTGACCGTCTGGGGGTCAAACTCAGCCTGCTCTTCTGTAAAAAGCACACATGCAACCAGTCAGATGACACATCCCTGAAACAACTGCTGTACATAGTCAAAAACTACATGCACTTTCTGGCCCGACCATGTACCTTTGGAGAACTGCCTCATGGTCTCCATGTAGGCCGAGAGGTTCTCAGCCACCAGGGTGACCAGAGCGTGGTTATGCTGCAGCTGGTTGATCAGGTCGTGGCGGTAAAACACATGAGGACTTCTCTGGGTTTGACTAAAGAGAAAACAGTGGGAGGAGTGGAGGTTATTAGGGCGACCGACATATCATACACAGCGAAGGCAAGGAAGACTTTTACTCAAATAAAGTGAGAATGAATCTGACAAAACGTACTTGAGTACTACAATTTTTTAAGAAAACATAGCATGACTGATTTCTCATTTGTTTTTTATCAGGGACATAAAGAAAGCAGCTTTTGGTGTATTTGGGTATATGTGTGTGCATCATAGAATAACCAGCAGAAGAAGTCATATCAATACAGGCCATTTCCTGCCTTGTTTTCCACATCTTTTGGATTGAAAGCTAAACTCAAGAAAAATTTAAATAACCCGAAAATCTATGATTCACAGTTTAGATAGCAATCATACTAAAAACGAGCCAAATGGGAATCTGCAACACATTATCATCAGTTTGAATAACCAATGCCAAATCATTGTTTATAAAAAACGAGCTGGCTCAGATTTTGCTCATGATTGCAGTTAATCAGCAGCGGATAGATTATGCTGACTCAAGGAACAATTATCAAAAATGCATGCTAGTGTTACTACAATTCTTTAGGTAACTTATTTATATCTGCATATCAAATGCAGCTAAAGAATGTAAGCATACATTTGAGTGGGTTCAAGGCATGAAATACCCCTGATATTATTTGCATTGAGTGATTTGTGCTGAAAGGAGCTGGCATCAGGAAGAACGGGGGCTCCATCTCAAAGGACATTTCATTTAGTTGGTAACTGTCGTGATTAAATGGTGATTCTGTGTATGCACTACAGCTTGTGTTCAGTACTGAGAAACTGCACAACAAAAATCCAACAAAGTAAAAAATTAAAAATGATGAACAAGAGGTGGACTAATTGTTCGAGCTGTCCTCAACTAACAAAAGTCTTAGTTAATTTACACTTCAATTACTTTGTGAACTGATTAGTTGAATTAAAAAGACAAACCGTATGTAAAACTGACTTTCTCGAAAATAATCTTCAATTATTGTGTTTACAAGAGATATGCTAATAAGTTTGTCAGAAATAAGTCATTCAGCATTCAATAATGATGTATTGACTAAAACACTAGGGTGCAGCCTCCTTATTGCCTGCTTTTTAGTAGTTATGTATCCTTCCTGTCTCTTGTTTTAATGAACTCAACATATGCAGGACTTTGAACAGAGGGTTGAATGAGGAATCAGTCATTTGAGATGAAACCCAAGAAAGAATAGCTTAAGCAGATTCATGACAGATTTACATTTTATAAAGTATATTTATATCATGAATATGTCAAAGAGAAAGTTAGACTTGACGTGAAACAGAAATAGGTAGAACCCTGGAATTAGCACTCAACTTACCCCACTAAGTTCGTTTGTATGTTAATTGGCATTTTCTTTCTGAAAAACAACAGGCATGTATACTACATGTGTTCTGACTAGAAAAGGGCACTATTTCAAATCAGAACAATTTGTGATAATACTGAACAATATGATTTCATATAAATATTACAATTCTTTTACAAATGTTCCATGGTAATGTTAAATATAATACTCCCTAAAAATGTCTTTATAAACATGATTTACTGGCAGAACACTTTTTTAAATATGCTAAACTTAGCATATGTAACAGATAGGCCTTTTTCATTAAAGAAATGTTGTCAGAGCAGGAAAAGACAAATGTACATATTTGAATGTCTTATTATACGGGAAAGTTAACCCCAAAATAAAAAAACAGACTGTTTTAGTGTGAGTATCTGAACGTTGAAGATATCAACCATAAGATGTCTGCCTTCTCTTGAAAAGAAATGGAACAAGATGGCAAACTAATTGTGGTGCTCAACACCCCAAAAAAATACATTTGAAAAACAAATGTCATATAGGATGAATATTATTCATGTTTTCTTTCTACCGCTCAACACCCGCATGCCAATTCACCACCGAGGGAAGCACCCATCCACCCGTTAACGAAATGCTCCTGCCCACTGGTGTAGTTCGGTAGAAAGAGAATAATAAAATTATACATTTATCTTGTTCCATTATATTCAACAGAAGGCCGGTGAACTGTCCCTTTAAATGTAATTTGTTACATCTTTGCTTTTCCTATTATGACAAGTCAAAATGTCTGCTGTGAAAAAGGCTTTTGATTTTAAAAATATTAATGTAAACAAGAGCTATATTTAATATTTACTGAACATTGATATGACAAGCTAGCTACCAGACTAGACAGAAACTAGCTAGTCAGCTGTAAACAGAAGTGCGCATTTTGATTTGTGGATGTGCTGGAGGGTTAACATTGTAAGATTATAACAAAGACAAAAATGTAAGGAAAACGTTCAGCTCCTTTCAGTGTAGTAATATAAAAAGGTGAGTATGATTTGCCCACAACCAAATAAAAAAAACACCTGTACTTCCTGTATTAAGGACACACACACAGTGAGACATGTTTTAAGAACATACCGACAGTCAAAATCTAAATGTGTTTTAATAGTATAACAAACGAATACATGTTGGGTGTTTCGCCCAGCCCTGTTGGTTAATAAGGGTACTGTGGTGATGCATTCTGATGTTGTCCTGCAATAAAACAAGCCTAAACTGCAAGGCTATTTACTCTGTGGGGCACTCAGCAGAAAAAGTGGACAGGCCTCAGAACTTGTGCAAATGTGATCAAAATGCCAAGAATGTCAGCTAGACAAAATAAGGTGAATGTGAAAATTAGTTGTGTTGCTTTTCTTGTGGGTGTTCATGCATAATGAATACTAATAATTCAGAATTTGTAACTTAAATAAACACTTTATACTTGCCGACATAATAATCCTCCAGTACATGTTCCAGACATATCAATTAGATTTTCACTATGACCTTACCTGAGGTTTTGAGGGGCTTCTCCAAAGAGGCTACAGATTTCTCTGATTTGCTTCAGGGCAGGGATCACCCATTTGTCATTGGTTCGTAGCTCCTCTATGAAACGATCTATCCACTGAATCTTCTGTGTATCTCTGTCCTGTGAGTGGAAATCAAACATCCTTAGTATTCGGAGCTTAAATCTGTCATTTTGCATGCCATTTCCCTGTAAACATGTTCACTGACACACGTACCTGTGAGCAACTGTAATCTAATATTTTGATGTGAGCACTAAGAGCCTGGTCCATGATGTCTACAGGCACATCATCGCTGTGGGCCAGGTTCCACAGCAGGTTGAGGACCTTGTGGGCCATCACCCCATCCTTATCATCCTCGGCCAAGCGCCGGATTAGTTCCAGCAACTTTTCACGCTGCTTCTTGCTGGCATTGGTCCAGCTTGCCTGCACAAGAGGAACAACCAAATAAAGGTTATTTCAGATACATTATACAATGTACAAACCACCCTTTGTAATCCGAAATGTAGTGACTGATTACTACAACTCTTACTCACCTTGAAGCAGTCAAAAAGGTGATCGAGCTGCTCAGGTGAGAAGTCCCATGCCAGCTTGGCCAGGAGGTCATGGACGTTCTTCACAATGGCCTCATGCTTACCAGCCTGCAGATATACAACAACCCGACGATTGGGTTAACAAAAATACTTCCAACGTCCACCACCGGACGCCTCGGCGGTGGCAGGGATATGCTGCAGTTGCAATGGGGACCAACAGATCCTGTACTTTCTGTTTCCAACTATTGTTAGGGAGGAACAACTACAGTTGTGGTTAAGTCACAGGAATGCAGTACCATGTCCTATGATTGGATGTTCTTTTGAAAGCAAATGTAATATTGATTTACTCTATGTGTAAAGTGGTCAAAAACCCAGCTACATTTTAAGTATGGAGAACACATTTATTGTGATTTGAAAAAGGTCTCATCTGATCCTGATAAAAGCATATGCTGAAAAGGGTTGCTCTTACAATTAAATTTAAACTACAAGTGGAATGTAGAGCCCTTCAGTCCATTTCCTCTCTCCATGCACCTTGCTGTGTCGTGTTCACACCATGATGACTCAACCTGTGCCGTCACGCTCATTAGAACAAATGGTAGTGATTTAGCTAAATGCTCAGTAGCGGGAGAAGGAGGAAAGGCGGGAGGCTAGAAAGTGGGCAAGGAAATGGGACTGAGGTTTGTTGCTCTCCACTATTAAGAAAAAAAAGTGATAATGATGGAGAAGCATGACTGACAAGCAACAGGTGCTCCTGTGTTGGTCCAAATAAAACAATAGTCAACTAAATCGCTCCAAGCTATTTTAACATGTAAAAAAACTATAAGAAGATACAGTTTGTCCATACAGTGAAGCAACTACAGAACCACGCACTGAAGTCATGAAGAACAGGGCATTTGTTGAAGGCTGTATTAACCCTTACTGATGCAACTAAAATACAGACCCTCAATATTAACAATCTGCATACTCAGACTATATAATGAAAGAAACATAATGTCAAAATGTAGAGAAAGAGTGCTTAGAGAGGTTATAGGACTACAAAAGCACTTATGAATGCAAGTCATTCTTTACCATTAGAATAATATAAGTGTACCTGTGCCGCCCAGATGTTGTCCAGATCCTGCATTGTAAGAGCTTTTTCTTTGATAACGAAGCGAAGGATCTTCTCCAGTTTCTCCACGTACTGCGGCTGGTGCAAACTGTCCCTCAGCACGATGGACAGGATGTGGTTCTGCTGGATCCACTCCTGATGCCGGACATGAACACGCAGAAGAGGACAAGTGGATTTGAGATAAAGATAAATAATTGATGCACACGGCACAAAAATGTGAAGAGCAGTGCTTACCGCCATGCGCTCTGCAGTCAGCCACTCTTCCTCCTCTGGGTTATGTCGATGAGTGTAGTAGGACACACTGGAGATCACCTTGTTGACTTCATTTAGTGCATTCATTTTGCCGTTAAAAGAAGAAATTTGCAATAACCTGTGGATAAGAAAGATGAAATGTGTATGTGGTAATTGCTCTTACATTTCAACAAAAAGCACAAGGACATTATCTTTTGATACTCACCTAAGAATCATTTTTAATCTAAAAATCTCTAAATTCTTCACGGTCTCCTCCTGCCCCGGTACACGAGAAGCCAGATTCTTCAGAGACTTGATTATCATGGACAGTGCGTCGTTTTTGGCTTCATTCTTCGCCTCTTTCTTCAGCTCCTCATCTGTGAGATTCTCTAGAAACTGGGGAACCATCTCGATGACTGGAAGGAAGTACTTCTTTACCGTGTGCAATGTGAGGAACTCGTAACACTGGCCAAAAGGCCTGTAAATGCAGAAACCACAAAATCAGCTCACACAAACATCAACAGTACACTGATAGCACATACAAGCAGCACGTTGTAGAATGTTGCTTTCGTTAAACAACTGCCTTACTTGATAAGTGCAGCGATGATCTGGACGTTCAGTGCTTGGCCACTCATGAAGCGATCGTGCAACATTTGAAACCCGTTTAACGTGCCAAATTTGTTTATTAAGTCCACCAACCAGCCCTGTGGACAACAAATGAGGGAATACACATTAAAGAAGTTGACTAAATAAGTTGGTCTGTTCAGTAAGAGAGTACATCAAAATAGTTCTCAATTTCAACTAAAAGAGACATCCGTAACAAAAAATTCACTGATGTCTTGATTGTGTTCCCCTAAAACTAAAATCACAAGGTTGAAAAACAATAATTGTGTGCATTATTATCTCCTTGAGTCTAATTTGACCAAGATTCAAAAAGAGGTGAGACATTTAATATCTGTTTTAGCCAATAAATAACTTGAAGATAAGACACTAGCAGAATCTTTCTTAATAGTTCCAGTGGAACCCTTAGTTGTACTGGGCCCCCAGCCAACAGAGGCAGACAGGCTGCAGTGCTGTTCACACTGACCCCGTGCCCACACTGTATTCATCACTTTTCAATTCCTATTCTCTGGTGTAGCCACCTTCTTTTTATATTGTCTAATTTGCCCCAAGCATTAAGGCTGCTTTCACACCTGTGGCTCATGGGGTAGTCACACTGACTTTTTCCCAACAAACCACAAGTAGTAAACAGAAGTTATACAGACTGAAGGCTTGACATACGGTTAACGCTAGAGGTAAGGTGTGAAAGCACCCTTATAGCGCATTTCCACTACAGCGCGGCCCGTCTTTGGTTGCGTTTCCACTAGGGATAGTTCCGGCTAGCGGGTACTTTTTCACAGTTTTTCTGGCTCTCCAAAATCGAGGTTCTTTCCTGGCCAACAACCGGGCTGAGTATGCTAAACTAGTGAGAGAATCGCTGGCAACTACAACAAAATGAACATATTTGACAGTGATTTCATTGTAATACACGTTTCAAAATGATGCCGAAGTAACAACATACTGATACCGGTTAGTAAAAAACCATGAATGAATGCTTTGACAAGTCGGCAGACAGAAGGCAGGCGAAAAACCTTTTAAAATGCTTGTTTTCTGAATGGAGATCGGCTAAGCTAACGTTGTATATGCTCCGACCGTCCACACTCACAACAACGGCCTATACAGACATAAATGAACCAGCGCCTGTATTCGCCATGACACAGACAGTCTGTGGTTTGTACTTGTTTAACTAGTCTAGTTTCTGAACAGATATGAGGAGCTGTGAGCTCTGAGGGCTAACAGCTAACGGCTGATGTTGGTTTTGTGTTTCGCATTGAAGATGACGTCACGGCTCCGCCTACACTACGTTACTATAGTTACTACCCCAGTTCCTAAACTGTAATGGAAACGCAGCATAAAGTGAGCCTGGCCTACCAAGGCCTAACTATACCGTACTAAGCTGTGCGAGGCCCTGCAGTGGAAATGAGCCATTAGTGTCTTATAGGTTGTGATCATCAGGCTGGAGGCTAAAAATAGCCCGTTTACTGCACAAAACTGCAAAAATAAAATTGTACGCACTTAATACTCATAATATAACAGAAATAAATATGATAAGTAATATCATGCTGAATTACTGTTGAAACTGTCATGGGATCACAGCATGTCAGACATAAGGTAATTTTCAGCAAGGTTAAACCAGGCCAGTTGAGAGAAAAAGAAAGCCTAATAAAACTGGTTAAACATTACATTAAAAAGGTACAATGTTCATGTTTAGTCAACTGTTGCAGTGGTGACTCACCTTGGGAGAGCGAGGGTCAGGTGGTCGGGCGAAGAGCTCGTCGTCGGCCAGCTGTGCTCCGGCCGGGACGGTCTCAGAGGGCCGCGTGCCGTTGTAGATGTGGAACTTGCAGTGAGGGTTGGTGGCCATGGCCAGCAGCTCCAGTAGAGGGAACCAGTCCTGAGAGAGCTTGGCTACACACAGCTCCACCAAACGGTGTGTGTTATTGATGATACACCTCTGTGAGGAAAGGGTTGTTTGTAAAAAATAAAGAAACAATGGCATTAGACGACAAAAGGCCGAGGGTAACA
>CALSBZ010005395.1:480417-503145 GCA_943591055.1 Gobionotothen gibberifrons
GGGGGGGGGGGGGGGGGGGGGGGGGGGGGGGGGGGGGGGGGGGGTGGCATTGAGATATATATAGTTTTTTAATCCTCTGGAGCAGAGAGAGGAGCTATTGTTATTGATTAGTGCATCAGTGTTTCTTAGGGTCAAAACATTAAACTCACAACTTAAAATGAAAGCGTTTAGTTTATTTAATAAAAGAGCACATGTTCAATGTGTAAAGTGAGAGTAGATATAGATTAAAAAAATTTTTTTTTAAAAATTATAATCTTCTTTTCTTTTTTCTTTTTTTAAACACCTTGAATTTCAGGGGGGGTGCGGGGCTCCGTTGGAAGGGCGCAGCGCCCCTCCAAGACAATGGTAGGGGAAACACTGCTATATTATGCATGGCTTCTGCCTGGTTACCCTGCATTCAAGCCAGCCTAGCTATAGCAACTACCGATATTATACTTCATGTCATATGTTTTACTCAAATTGTATGCATTAGTGGAATCTACAATATTTTTGATGTGAAAACTGAATTCCTTCTGAAGGGAGACGGGAGACATTTGTGCTCCTTTACATGTCTGTCTGTCTCACTGGTTTATCATGAAAAGGTCCAAGAGATCAATCTTTAGTCTTAATACAAAACAACAGCCAGCCTCAGCTCCTTCTAACAAAAACATCATTGATCACAGCCGGCGTTGCCTCTTTCCTCAGCTCGTTGAGAAACAAACAGAAAACTCAATTTACGGGCAAGACCCAGGTCTGAACAATACATGCATCTAATGAAAAGGGCAAACATTTCAAAGAATAAATTAAGCCGAGTTGGCTGTGCCGAGTCATAATAATATAGATTTTTGTCAACTTAATAAAACCTTTGCTACCTAACATTGAATCTACGACAGAGTAGTTGTCGTGCGCTGTGGTAATTGAAAAGGGGGTCAAATTCCCAAAACAGCACTCATGTTTTTGTTCAGTTTGTTATGTGTATTGTGGATTTGTTTTATTATTTATTTTTGAAAGATTATAATAAGAGGCTGGATTGTTACCATGGAGTCTTTGAAAAAGCTTTTTTTTTTTCATGTACCAAAATATTAAATCAACAATAAACACTCACATGAATCTCAAACTTCCAGCCACTGACGGCCTCATCAGTCAGGATCTTTGTGAAGGAGATGGTCAGACCATCTCGGAAAAACCTCTGACACGCCTCACACTTTACATCCATTCCTGCAAGGAAACACATCCCTCATTTCAAACCATACAATGCACAGAGTGTAAAACATCTGTTTGTTCCAGTTTCTAACATTTGTTGAACTTCTGTTGTATATCATTTCAATTACATATCTTTGTTTTATTTGACTAAACCCCTACTTGAAAACACCCATGGACTCTTAACATGTGTGGTGACTTGTTACTCACTCATAATTGTTTTGAAACTTGAATAAAACATTTTTGAACAACATTGTTTTGATTCAAAAATCAGAACAATTAGTGGCCCGATTCTATACACATACATTAAATATGTAATTAATTATAGTTTGCACTTCATGGTTAGCCTTTGACTTGCTTTAAAGTTCAGGCAATAAAATGTAAACGCCACAAATCATCTAAACAGACACAAAAGAACATTTAGTTTACCTTTTTTACTCAGGTCAATAGCAGCTTCCAAGAGGACTTCTAACTCTCCTTTTGGCAAAACTGGAACGACCCAACGAGGCCTGAGAGGAAATAAAGGTGAATCAACAAAGACATTCAAACTCACTTAAGCAATACATGAGAAGATGCAGCACATTGTATTGAACTTGATATACAAATGTTTTAACTCATAAACTGTTGATTCAAAAGTGGGCATGGTAAGCATCTACTGCTAATGATCACAACATTGGTACGAATACAGTGGCGATGTAATACATTACATTAGGAAGTTTCACAACATCTGCATTGAAACTCTCTTAAAAAGGTAGGGTAGGTAAGAATGGAGAAACCAGCTCGAGTGCGCTAGAATTTGAAAATACACAACCGGAAAACAATCTGAACCCTTCCTTCAGACTTCCTTACAGAGCCCCTCCTCCAACACACACAAACATGACCACAGCCGGCGATGAGGGCACGAGATAAGTTTGTGCACGAGATGGAAGGCTGACAGGCAGGAAGGCCATCCAGTTACTTTAGCCTGGCCGGCTCAGATAATTAGTCGTGCTTTTTACAGCGCCACGGCTTCCACAGATGACATTTTTTTATGGATTTATTGTCAAAGCATTTAATGTATTCATTGCTATCGGGATGTTAAGAGCATTCCATGGAATATAACAAAAAAGTGTTTCTGAAGTGAATTACCTACCCCACCTTTAATAAAGTGACCCTTTTGCATTATCAATTAATATGGCTGTAGAGCGATAGTCCACATTCTGGCTGTATCTAGGGCAGAGTTAGGAGTGACAGAAGATGCAGCCTGTGTGTTAGCATGTGTGTTAGCATGTGGGTAAATACCTGTTGATCATATCATCCAGCTTGGCTAGGTCAGTGTGAGGGAAGGCGGGCTCCTCCTCTTCCAGCTGAGGGGGCCCGTCCCCCTGGCCCTGCTCCTCTGGTGGGCTCACTGGAGAGTTCTCATTAGATGAGTTGGGAGATGATGTCTGGAAAAATGACAGACAATCAAAGTCGTTAGAGATGAACCCATTCGTAGCGGGTTACAGCGGAAGCATCATTACTGCAACGTCACAGGTCTGATATCAGCCTTGAGACTGGAAGAGTTTCATGTCATGGCGCTTTTTGTGGTTATTCATGAATAACGAAGACTATACGTCTACTCTGATGATCGAGGGCGAGGTCACGTTAGCTGTCATTTTCATCAAACACCGGAAAATAAAGAAAACCATAAAGGCAAGAGGTTGGGAGGAATGTGAACGACTGAATGTATTACTGCTATTTCTTAAATACCCTTATTATAAAATTATAGTGCATTTATTTTAAAACAGATTTAGTTTATTTTCAATAAATGGGTATGTCTTTATGTACGTACTTTTTTTTAAATATATTTATTGTTTTAGTTTTTTAGGTTGATATTTAAAATGTCATATATGTCATTTTCACTATTTAACTTCCATGTATTTAAGTTGATGTATAATGTTTATGGTTATCTGTATGCTTCTGTGCTTTTCTAAAAAGACAATTCACCAGCATATGGAATTGTTACAGCATCTAACATAATGCAACTCCACTGTGAATTGGATCATTATTTTATACATCCTGGCTTGACGTCATGGTAACATGCCATGTGTATTAGACCATTCAACCACATGCAGCCTTGAGGAGATTTGTTTTGATTTGTTTCTATAAACAAAGATGATGACAAATGTCTAATCATTTCAGAGCTTTGTGGAAACGCTGAAAATGATACTTTAAGAAGAAGCAGCTTTACCTGCAGGCTCACTGACACTCTCATATCATCAGTCAAATGATATGAAACTGCAGGCTGCCATTTATTTTTTGCATAAAAAAAAAATATTCTAAATCTGTTGCAACTCAACAAAACGCCTCCATCTCACCATTATCAGTGAGATGGACTTTTTGACCTCCAAGTCAAAAGTGAAAGTGAACTACCTGTTTCCATGGGGCCATGTTCCAATAGACAGCCAAGGCCCACTTCTTGTATGGGGGTAGGATTTCTATTGTTCAGGTCACTAAGTGTAAATGCATGTAGGCATAAAGAAGCAGGTGTTTCTCCTGAAAGGTCTCTAAACAAAGCCATTCAAGTCATTATCCTCGTAGTATACGGCAGACACAGCAAAATGCTCTTTACATCCTCCTCTACCCAGAGGACACACAAACTGAGGGCTGACATGGATGTGTTACACGTATAAATGTGTTAGCATGTGGGTGTATCTGTTACGGTGCTGTCGAACAGAATTCTTTTTGGAAGAGTGTTTGAGAAGCAAAAACAACAATGTGTATCCATGAATGTGAATTTAAGCACCGGATGTGACCATTCCTGTCTTTATTTCATTTCTAATCTAAGGACTGTGTGTATGAACATCAGTGGTGGTGTGAGCAGCTGTGTGTGTGAGAGTAAAAGAGGGATACACACAGTGGAGGGAGACGCATAACTGAGAAATATGAAATGTGGGGGTGTGTGGTGAAGGCTCCTTCTGCTTGGCTGACCTACATAGGCAGCTTGCCTCTCACGTCTCACCACAGCTCATCTCCAACCAACACAGGACTGCACATGCACACTCACACAGACACACACACACACACATCCTTTATCCATCACTCAGGAGGCTCTGTTCATTGATGCCTCTCCTTCACTCTCTTTCTCCCTCTTTTCCGCTCCCTCCTCCCCTCCCTTTTCGTCCCCTTGGGCATCTGTGTGTGGTTTAGGTATGAGCGATATATCTGTTAAAAAAGCGGTGCTGCAGTGTCTGGACTTATTAAAAAAGGGAGATATCACAACTCACTTTGTCCCTTCTCAGGTTAAATATACATGTGTCTGCCGTCAAAAGCAAGTGTAACGCACAGTCATTCCAAAACAAAGCTGTACACTCTTATGCTGAGTATTAGCTGGGAAGATGTTGCTCACCTGGTTCTGTGGCAGTGGGGGTTGGCTCTGAGCATCAGGTGCCTGGCCCTGGCCCTGACTGTCATTGCCCCCCACCGGAGAGCCACGCGTGGTGGCCGTCATGCTCGCCACCGGGCAGATCTTGGCAATCTTGGCCTCTTACGGAGCGCTGGCCAGGAGGGAAATCACAGCCACCTCAGCTGTAGAGCAGAGGGAAGAGAGCCCGAACGCACGAGAGAGGGACACAAGCACCTGGGGGTCTGGATGTGCCGCTGAGACCATCGCATAACCTGGGGGAAAGGGTAGAGGGGTACAGGTCAGAATTATTGGTTAAGTTACCTGTAATACATTAAAACAAAGAATCATAATCTTGTTCTGCTAAATTGACCATAAACATTATCCACTTGTTCTGAACTGGGCTGTGCTCTGCTTGGTAGTTCTGGGTTTCGGTTACCATGCAGATGTTTTATGAATAAGGATGTTTCAGCCAGGCTTTAAATGGTTGACACGTATCACTGATTTAAATTAGATTCAGAATATCCAGCACTAACAATTAATGATTTGTTGCCGAACCCACTGCTGACAGTTTGAGATAGGTATCACACACCTGCTAGCTTTTAAAAAACCATCACAGATAAGCTGCAAACCAGGAGAAGAAGCTGCATCGGGCAGTGCTGCTCCCAGCCCATCTAGCATTACAATAATAAATAGCATAATAAATGTCAAAGCCCAAAAAACGGCCACAAAAGTAATCCTATCCTACAAATGCCATTTTTCATTTTCACTTTCAATTTATGTGCATCATGCCATCACGGGTCCTAACATTTGCTATGAACAAATACCTCTTCCTACTTTTACAGCATGCCTGAATCCATTTCAAGTCCCACCAGTCTAAAAAGCACCGTCTCAAATGTGACCATGGGTAGACATGAACATTAGCCTCAGGTGTGTATGGTGGCAATAGGGCCACCATGATGGATTGTGAAATTGAAATGACCACTGACTTCATCATTAGTGATTGGTTGTCATTATGATTTTTGTTTAGTACGAACAGGATCTTATTTTGTTGTTTTTGGACATTATTTGTATCAATTGTAATAACAATGTGTTAACTAACTAGACGTGGGAACATGGTGACATTGATACATGACACAGTCCAATGGGACAAGAGCCCCGAGCAATCAGACAGTAAAAAACCTGGCTATTCGGCCCGATTACCAAGCGCATATGTCTTGAAGGATAGTCTCGTAATGTGAGAAATATTCAAAAACTGGGAGGTTAAGCCTGGATGTTGATCTGTCAACTCTAAGATGTTACCTCAGAAAGTTTGGTTAATATCTTTGCCTTTATATAAATTTTCAAAAGTGTTTATCTATTCTATACTGGATTTGTATTTATGACTTGCTTGATCTGGACTCCCCATGAACTGGTTAAGGAACATTCCAAATAACCACTACCACTGCCACAGTTCGATTAAAGCCAGAGGACATTTGTGTCATGTCGTCATACCTCTTCATTGGCATGAATGTAACAAGGAAGATATTGCATAAGGGTGAAAAAAAAGCTCTCAACATTGTGTCTGCCCCAGACCTCAGCGATCAACTTAAGTGAGTGCAATGTTTAGTAAACGAAACCATGGTCAACAAAAAGGAAAAAGAAGACCCAGCTTGTATGACACTGGAATCTCCCTTTACATATCAGTATGACAATCAGCAAAACATGATGCAGCCGGCAAATTTAGCACTTGGCACTTGACTGTCTGAACGACAACAAATTCCACAGATAAATATCCTTTTTAAGGTAGCTTCATCCTGCATTTCATTTCATATTTCAGCTTTCATTAAAGTTAACCTTCAAATACAAATTGATTAAGAGATAATTTTGTCAGGCACCATGGCAGGAATAAGAGAGAATAGTTAGCGATTTAAATAAGCCCTGAGTATTAAGAGATATAATAATTGACGATGATGACTTTTGAGACCAATACATTATCATACATGCCTCCATATCAGCAGCAAATCAGCACATTCAACACCACACCTTTCAGCCTTCCTGTCATTAAAATTAACACTTTGGCTATATGCAGTTTTAGAGTCAATGTGTTTTTAAATGTATAGTACAATTCGAAGTGGAATAGGATTTTCAGACTGCCAATGAAGTCAGAACCCTCTTCCAGCAATTCCTGTGATCAAGATCGATAGGGTGCAGGGCATCATAAAGAACAAAAACATGACTTAATGGCTTTTAGATCATATAGAACATGTTCAATAGATCCTCTATGCTGTTTAAAAAACAGAAAGCTTTGGTGAAGAAGATAATCATGCTCTGTATAAGGTGATATAAGATGGAACTTTTATAAGTTCTAAAGGACACAGTTTTATGAGTCATTATGGTCTCAATTTCATTTTCAATTAATGAATAGTCTGCCCTAAAACCTCAATAGTTATCAGGTTTATCAAATTACAATGGAAGTCATGATTGCTTGAAGCACATTATACAAACATATATAAATAATAGCTTTCAACAGTCACAGTCTGCCTTCAAATATGTGCTTTACAAGCTAACATAGGTGTACTAAAGCCTAAACATAAATCTACTTTGCGAGTAGCCATTAATTTGTCACAAGACACGAATGGTTAAATGCTTTTAACTGTTGTTACTGTATGCCTTCTTTAAGGGTAGTGAAACTAGCTTATTTCCTATTTTACAGGTGGCCAGAGGCATCTGCTTCAGCATCGGCTATTTGGGTTGCAGCTGTCATTACGAACAGTACATCACATTACTGCAATTACAATAAGCACAATCTGGCGAGTGTGGTGGTTTCCTGAGTACATGTCATATAATAAATTGAAAGCTACTATCAGTGAAACCACTCAGAAGCCAACGATCTACTAATGGGGGGATTGGGTTAGGGCGTTCGGTTTTATCAACAGTGTCAAACAAAGTGACACAGACACGATAACAACCAGCCACCATTAAAATAAGCGCTAAGCTAGGTATAACTGCGGCCTTTCGCACTGAACCGGCTTCGAAACGTTAACGTTATAAAAAACATATTTTATGGACGGAGAAATCGATCATGTAACAGGATGTGTGTTACCTTATAATATCTTCAATATTTACCAGCCCAAGTACTTATAAAGTACACGGGGACATTACGTAACTATTGATACAAACTAGCGCCCACAACAACCGTTAACAGCTGGTGGTTTAGTTAGTTAACGCCTGCTGCTAGCTAGCTGCTGCACTAACGTTAGGTTAGCTTGCAAGGCGATCCGCCCAGACAGCAGAGCATTGACGGCCTTGTCGACCAAAGCCCGCTGAGACACGCAGGCCTCACTATTCGACCGGGCCTGACATTAAACTTTCCCAGCAAACCTTTGCTACATAATGCACACAGATAGTTTGATGAATAACCTTAATCGGTATCGATCTACATTCACTTTCCCCGGCGTTATTGTTGACCAACCATGTTCCATGTTACGCCATTTACAATGACCATCGGTAGTGTTAGCATGCTAACGAGCAGCAATCTAGATAAACAGTTCTAGCGTTAGCTAGCCGTTAGCTTACGTTCGGGTAAATACCCGAAGGTGCATTTGGCTAACGTTCCTATTTTGACAAGCGGCTTGCTGATATGACTCGACAACTAGCTAAATAGTTATCCCCTTTATAACATGAACCCCCCGAGATTATGTTTAACACCACTTCATAACAATTTCAGCGTTCAACTCAAGTTAAGCTAGCTGGTTGTCTTAAAAAACGTTAAATATGTTAGTGACAGGGGAGTCGTCTATTTCCTGAAATGTAGAGTGTTCTGAACCGTATCGTCTAACGCCAAGTTATAACTTGGCTAAAACAAACTGAAAATGAAATATTGGAAGCCAAAAGGATACAAAATGTTAACATCATTGTGGTTTTGATAAATCTGCTATTAACGAAACATAACAGATATGATTGGAGGATAATCAAATATGAACAATTTGTAAACATTAGGCGTTAGAAGGAAATGTTCTTCCTCAGTCTGTAGACAGTGACCGTTTGCGGGTAACGTTAGCTAGCGCTAGCTTGGCTTCAGTGAATGCAGCGGAGTGAGCTAATCAGACTACACGTACTGTTGACCATGAATTGCAGTTTAATCGTGTTGACATTGTCAAAGATTCAATAAGGAATAGTTAAGAGAGGTTAAACCAACAGCATCTGAATAACACAAGCCGCTCAAATGCAGTAATGTTACCTTGCATCCACCACCAGCTGACGCTAATACTAGCCAGCTAACAATCACCAGCCAGCGCACCGAGCCAGTTAGCTAACAACTCACCAGGAATTTGATATGACTTCCCCCTCTATTCACGGGCTACGTCCAGCCTTGAACGATGGTGTCGTCGTATATTACATAAACGTGGCCTATATGAGTGACAGTTTCGCAGGACCCAAAACCTGTTACTAGAACGATCTAATTCCTACGTTTTTTCCTCTGCTTCTGGGTGTTTTTCCTGCGTCACCGGCGCGGTAACAGCCCCCTAACTCTATCTAGTCCGATTTCTGGGGCTTGTCACTTCGGTCCCAGCAGTCACTCACAACTTGAATCCGTTCAACATGGCGGAAGCGCAGTCGTACACAAATGCCGTTCAGTAAAAACAGGCCAGACGACTGTGTGAACTCCAATAGTCAGCTTTGTCTATGAGCTAGTTTGCACCACAACGGAGTGCAGCGCAGCAAACACAACAGCCGCTGAATGGAAAGGGCATAAAACCTCTCTCAATTCTGATGTGTGACTCCGACTCCAGTATGGATGTACAATCCGTATTTTCATTAAAACCAAGAGAAAAAAGTGAGCAAACTGACGCACTTGACTATATCGCCTCCTATCGCACGGGGTGGTCATACATGAAGATGTCATGTTTTCATAAAAGTCTAAATCAGCTCATTCAAAAGTACCACAAACAGACATTTCAGCAGAGGTGGAGGAAGTACTCAGATTAGTTACTTAAGTAAAAGTAGCAATACTATAGTGTAACAAGTGAAGTAAAAGTCCTGCATTCAAAATGTAGTAAAGCAAAAAAAAGTAGGCTATTTGAATAAAAAAATCACTTCAAAGCTGAACTTGGTAAAGGTAGGATTTATTTTAAGTACTTATTACAATACCGGGTAGCTTAACCTATAATTATTTATAATAATGTGTGTCGAATAATTGTTTGTATTAATAACCTAAATCTGCAAAGTATCAAGTGACTACATTTGTTAAAAAAGTAGTAGTATAGTAAAAAGTACATTTGCCCAAATAATCTAGTGACATAAAAGCATAAAGTAGTATAAATACTCAAATAAAGTACATTTCTTACTTGAGTACATGTACTTAGTTGCAATACACCACTGCATTTCAGCATTTATTAGAGAGGATGTGATTGATAGAAAACTAAGAATATTGCTTTATTCCCTTTCCTAAATGGTTTGACTGTTTACCTCTGTCCAAAAATACCACCCAAGTTAGGCCTACTTCCTACATGTATTCTTAAGTCTCTGAATTTTGAAATGTTTACAGTTAATTTGCAGACAGACTAATAAAACCTACCAATATAAGAGTGAAAATGATTTGATCAAGCTAAATCTGTTACAGTGTTCATGAGGGCACCTGAAGATTGTTTTGAGACAGACAGGTAAAAATGAACTGTTGGATATAACCTATAAAAGTATTCAAAATTCTATTTTGTTGAACAATTTATAAACCACACATCAACAGACCTGGAACATAACAAAGAGCTACTGGGCCATCATTAGCCCAATTTCTCCTATTGTTTGCAAATGGAGTACATTACACTTCCACATGACCCACTCAATGGCCTTTTTAGGTCAGTTGATGTTGCACTTTATTTGTAGTTCACATTGTCAAAATCCTCTCAGTTTAGGGGGTCAATGCGGGTCTTGAGCCAAGGGGCATTAGTGATTGAAATATGGTTATGGCTCGTGGTCATCCAGTGGTCCAACACATCCTTAAACAAGACACCAAATTCTTAATTAATGCACGATAAATAATCTATACATTCAATCAAAAATACGAGGATTGGACAAAGGGGTTATTCACAGGGCATTTTTTAAGACAGTGTTACAATGTTTAAGGTTACTCTATTTTCTTGCAGCGTCAGTATAACTCAGCTGGCACTTACAGGGCTAATTAAATGCATAAACAGCATTGAAGGAGGCTAACACCTTTGCATCTCACTTATCTTTGATTTCAGAACATGCCTCTTGAAGACAGTTTAATACATGTTTATATTGTTTGTCAATCATTGCTTCAACGTTTTATGCCTCACAAAATGCACAATACACCCCTACCCACGTAAGGTTGTGTGGGCCTTAGGAAGAATATGAGCCCTTTAACGACATGAGTCTGTAACATTACTGACTGACACACTTAATTAATGAAATACACACTTGGTCGATATATAATGCACTTTCAGTTATACAGATATGATCCATGAAGGATAGTGACGTCACAGCAGGATATATGCACTGCAAGTAATACACACATGGTCTGTATAACTGCACTGGAAATTAAATGTTGGTGCTTTAAGTGTATTATGATGCCTTTACTTTTTCTACACTGAGGTATTGCTACATTTCCTTTTGTAAAATGTTGAAGTATCTGGGCTACTTCTTCCACCACTGGTCATCTGTTCCCAGGGCAACATATTTTGAATAGCCTACGTTAATGGATATTTGGCCATCAATCTAATCTAAGACCGTTAACACCCAAGCACTTCTCTGGCATTGTAAACCTGGCCTTAAACAAATTGTTCGGCCTGGGAACCAGTAACCCAGTGTGAGACACAATAATGGGGACACATTCATGACTCTCATTCCTCAGGGCTCCTGTCTTGGTTTTCTTTCCCACCGGACCTATGCATTGCTAAGCGTTCCCGACAGCAAAGATGGCGGCAGAGCGGCGTTGAGCCTTCTCCGTAATGAGTTACCAAATTTGGTGCATTTGTTGAGTTTCGTGCCATACAAGGAAACCAAGTCCATACCGAGAAACTCGTCTCGGGACAGAGATGTTGTGAGATAGCGAAGAGAAATCTTTTCACAATAAGTAAGCTACTACAGCTCGATAGTTTTCCGCTGGGTGTGCATCGCTAACAAACAGTTAGCCCTAGCGTCATTGTAAAATGGCTCCGGTGCAGATTGGGTCAGACGGGCAGCTCGTCCCACTCGGAGGTCCGGTTGTCTCGGGTCCACAGCCACCTCCACCCGGGACACCGGCCACACAGGGGGTCCGACTGAGCCTGCTTATTGAATTTCTCCTCCAGAGGACCTATCATGAAATCACCCTGCTGTCAGAACTGTAAGTAACATGTTAGCATCGTAGGCCTCAAAGCTAACTTACCGGCGGGCTAATCAGCTAACACCTGTAAACTTAGAGAATTATCTTCCTCCAGTCACTATAATAACGCCAAAAGCTAACCGACTCATCAATATGCAATTAATAGCCCTAATGTTATGCCCTAACAAAGTGGATAGCCCACATATGTGATGGGACGTACCGGTAAACAACACCTCAGAGGTGGAAGAAGTACTCAAGTCATGTACTTAAGCAAAAGTAGATCTGCCACAGTGTAAGACCTGCAATCAAAATGTTACTTAAGTAAAAGTAAAACAGATATTAGCATCAAAATCTATTTCATGTGCCAACATGACTGATTATACAGATTGGGCCATCTCAGAATAATATATTACATGTTTTGATTATAATTATTGATGCATGTAAGTGGTGTCAAAGCTGGTAAAGGTGCAGCACATTGTAATCACGTTGTGTGCTGCAGGGTAGCTTGTGCATTTTACTCCAGGTTTAAATAAAGTATTTTATTCTTGATTGTATTTCACATCATTAATCTAAATCTGCAATGTAACTAGGTATTACATAGATGTAGTGGAGTAAAAGTACACGATTTACTGATTTGTAATGGGGTAACAGTGCAAAGTAGCAACAAATAAAAATGTAATTAATTACTTTACATCTCTGCAACACATAATTTGTATTAATATCCTGAAGTTATAACTAATGAATTTGATATTAAAAGTAAGTGTTTCTGTGGGGCATATGGGAGACACCCATCTGCTGTCCCAAAGACAGTTTGTCCTTGCCTCCTAACTGAAAATCTCAACATTTTCATGTAATGTTATCGTGTCATACTCATACCACAAACCCACTGAGTTATGGCATGTTATAAGCTATGCTGTTGTTCTACTTTGATGGCAATGTCAGTAATAAAACGTTGTAATTTATTTTTTATTCAGGCTTCCAAGAAAAACGGACATGGAGAGGTATGTTACTTAATTTCATCCAGAATGTCTTTATCAATTCACTCCTTTTAACTACCTATTCTGTTAAGCTGTTGTGTTACACTGTGTTTAATTTCTTACCCACTGTTTCCTTCTCAGAAAAATTGAGATTGTCCAGTTTGCCAGTCGTACCAGGCAGCTATTTGTGCGTCTGTTAGCCCTGGTGAAGTGGGCAAGCAATGCAGGGAAAGTTGAGAAGTGTGCGGTATGTTAATTTGACTTCCTTTTTAGGTAGATTTTGATAATACACAACAAAGTTACTTGGTACCATCAGAACACATCAAAGCTTACTCTTGCTTCTTGTGGTAATAGATGATCTCCAGCTTCTTGGATCAGCAGACCATCCTGTTCGTAGATACAGCTGATAGGCTGGCATCGCTGGCCAGAGATGCCCTGGTACATGCTCGTTTACCCAGCTTTGCCATCCCCTTTGCCATTGATGTCCTCACCACAGGGACGTATCCACGCTTGCCCACATGTATACGAGTAAGTCTGTTAAAACTGTGTATTAAACCATGCAAGACTGCAAATGTATATGATTGATGTTGGGATATTTCACTCTATGTATATGCCTCACAATTGACTCTGTTTCCATTTGTAGGATAAGATCATTCCTCCAGACCCCATCACAAAGGTTGAGAAGCAGACCACCCTGAGTCAACTTAATCAGATTTTACGGCACCGCCTTGTCACTACAGACTTACCACCTCAGCTAGCAAACCTCACAGTTGGTAAGCAGCGTTTGTAAAGCCACTATGGATTTTCTTTCTGATAGCTATTCCTATACCTACATTAACAGCTTCTCTAAGGACATTTTGTCTATAACAATATCTTATTTTTATGATTTCTTGTGTGTGTTTTTGTGTAGCTAATGGGCGTGTAAAGTTTCGAGTGGAAGGAGAGTTTGAGGCCACTTTGACAGTGATGGGAGATGACCCAGATATTCCCTGGAGGCTGCTGAAGTTGGAGATTCTTGTGGAGGACAAGGAAACTGGAGGTAAGGCATCAGCTTCTCCATCTCCACTCCACACCACAGTGTACCATTGACATGCTGATTGACAATACACTTCATTGCTAATGGGTTTCCCTTTCCCATTTACTCTTAATTGGTTTGTCTATCAACCCCTTCCCACGCTCCTCCCCCCTGTCTTCCCACCCCCCCCTCGCAATTGACAGATGGCCGAACCTTGGTCCACAGTCTGCAGGTGAACTTCATCCACGAGTTGGTCCAGGCGCGCCTGTGTGCGGATGAAAAACCTCTGCAGGACATGTACAACTGCTTGCGTATCCTTTCTTCGTCTATGCAATTTGTCTGTGGCCTGCACAAACAAACTTGGCTTTAGTCCCAGTCTGATGTGAACTACTGCAGTAGGGCGGGTGTGTGTGTGTGTGTCTGGGCATATAGAGTATTGACTGGGCAAGCTGACACTTTCAGCATTTCAATGAGAAACTCGGCTGCATCCTTCTTAACAACATTTAAAAAAAAATATCTCACACAACTGCTTTGAGTTATTTACAAGGGAAGGGCACTGTTCTCGCTACAATCACCATGTCAATTCATGTGTGTTGTAATGAATTCCTTATGCAGATGTAACATCTATTAATTCAGTATTAGGAAATGTGTTCACTGTTTTGTGAATCAGAGCTAAATTGAAGAAGTGTCTTTAATTTTTGTGGCGATATGAAACAATGCTTGCACAACAATGTATGATAGCTAAAACATGAGGACAAAAAAAACATGAGATTGAGTAGATTATAAAATAGAAGATGTAAATACAGTGAGGCATGAAATAGATTTAAAAAAAAAATCTTTAAATTAAACAAAAAAATGACAGTTAAAAACATAAATCAAGGTCCAAAGCCTTTTACAGATTTATTCTATGTGTAAGATGCTCCAACCTATTTATTTTCAAAAAACATCTATAGCATTAGTTTAAAGTAAAAAACAATCATCTATCATTAGTGTTGTCAGGAACTCTTAATTGTGTCATTGACCATTCTGTTGTAAACCATACATAAAGAAAGGAGAGGATCTCCTCTGATCAGAAAGTCACGGTCGTATCACGCTTCAGTCTGTGGTGAAACAGAGAGAATCAACAGCTTGTTAGCATTCATGCTAATATCAAAGACCCTAATCAAGCATGCGAGATGAGCTCGAATGAGCTAATCACAATGCTAATCAGTACATCTCTGCTCAGCCTCCCCCCACCGACGCCAGCCGTGCAGCTCACCGTGTCAAAGAGCAGTCTGTGTGGGGCACAAATGCCCCTTTTTTCGTGTCTTGAGGATATGTCTGTGTGAGTGTGTTTTGAATTTTAATAGAAGGATGTGTGTAGTAGTTTTTCTTTTTATCTCTATTCACCTAGACTTTACATTTCCCCACACTGTTTCCTTTAACTGCATTGTTTCCAGACTCCTTCTGTCTGTCACTGCAGCTAGAGGTGCTCCACTCTCAGACTATGATGCTGATCAGAGAGCGATGGGGTGACCTGGTGCAGGAGGAACGATATATGCCTGCCAAATACCTCACGCTCACTGTCTGGAAGTAAGACCTTCTACATTTCCCTGGACACTGTGTTCTTCCAAAATACCCAAATTGAATGATTCATTTATGCCTTTTTCCTTTCTTCAGCCAACAGGTTTTGGGTAGGAAAACGGGTACAGCCTCAGTACACAAAGTCAATATCAAGATTGACGAATCAGATGGATCTAAGCCATTGCAAATATCTCATGAGCCCCCTCTCCCTGCCTGTGACTCCAGATTAATGGAGAGAGCTTTGAGGGTAAGTCAGATATATGTTCTCAGAAAGGTGCAGTGTGGCTTAATGTACAATTATCTTACAATTAAATAATGTATGCCTTTTTTATCTCCTTTTTTTAGATTGACCATCTCTCAGTGGAGAAGCTTTTGATTGACAGTGTGCATGCAAGGTCCAATCAGAAGCTACAGGAACTGAAGGCCATTCTGAAGACCAGCAATCCTGGTGACAACTGTATGTATTTACTCAGTTAAACACATTTCTAGGTATATATTAAGCAAAAGAAACCAGTGTTGTCCTCAACAGCAGTTGCAGCCATGTGATATCACTGACAGCAGTTTGCTTTTACCCCTGACTATAACATCTAATGGGATCATTTTCTTGGTCTTAATTATGATGAATTGCACATTCAAAATTCCCATTAGCTCATAGAGGTGTGCTCTCTCATGCATCCTCCATGTACGTTCTGTCAGTTAATGTACTGTAACAATGGTTTTGAGTCGTCTACAAAAGAGATGTTGAAGTTTGTTTGTTTGTTTATTTCAGCATTCATCGAGACCGCTTTACCCACACTCGTTATTCCGATACTGGAGCCCTGTGGTCGTTCAGAGTGTTTACACATTTTTGTAGACCTGCACTCTGGCGTCTTCCAACCCATGCTGTATGGATTAGGTAAGTAATAGCAAATCACAATGTTTTTGTTATGTTAGTTCATAGGTCTTTGTTCCCTTGTAATGTTTTTTATGCTCCACTCAGTGCATTAAATAACCCTGTGTGTTCTCTCTCTAGATCAGTCTATGCTGGATGACATCGAAAAGACCATTAACGATGACATGAAGCGCATCATATCTTGGCTTCAACAACTCAAGTGAGAACACCTCCTCCATTTTTAAATAGCTATAAACACGACACGTATATTCACAGCTGACAGTGTAAAGTATAGCATTGGCAGTTCGCAGTCAACGCCTGCCACTAGCTTGTCAAAATGTACTTATTGCTGTCAATAGCAACACTTGGCTAAGAAGGTGGCGAGATGGTTGTTGAGAAGGATGACGGGGATCTGAATTGAGTCTTGCACTAGTAAACAGCGGGAGCTATGAATGAAGATGTGAAACTTTTTCACATCATGGATTTTATTGAGACATAAAATCTTTCTTTCTCTCCGTCAAGGTTCTGGTTGGGGGAGCAGCGTTCTCGACAGTCTGTGAAACACCTTCCCACCGTGTGCACTGATATTCTTCACCTGTCCAACTCGGCTTCTCACCCCATAGGCAACCTGTCCAAACACAGACTCTTCATTAAGCTCACACGTCTTCCGCAGTACTACATTGTGAGTTCCTGAACAAATCTATTTCTAAAACCAAAATTCCATATTAAAGGTGGGGTAGGTACGTTTGAGAAACCGGCTCGAGATACACTTTTTGATATATTCCATGGAATGCTCTTAACATCCCGATAGCAATGAATATCTTAAGTGCTTTGACAAAAAATCCATTAAAAAATGTCATCTGTGGAAGCCGTAGTGCTGTAAAAAGCACGACCAATCATCTGAGCCGGCCCGGCTAAAATAACTGGATGGCCTACCTGCCTGTCAGCCTTCCATCTGTGCACAAACTCATCTCGTGCCCTCATTGGTCAGGTGCGCGTTCGTGTGTGTTGGAGGAGGGGCTCTGTAAGGAAGTGGCAGATTTTCTCCGGCTGTGTATTTTCAAATTCTAGCGCACTCGAGCCGGTTTCTCAAACTTACCTACCCCACCTTTAAATATTTGAATTGACTTTTGTGTCCACCTTCTTATTTTCCATTGTTGATCCTTCCAATTCGTTCTAACTCATTCTCTTTTTTTTTTGTAGGTGGTGGACATGCATGAAGTGCCTAGCAGTCCCACAGCGTTGCAGTACAAGTACTCGTTCCTGTCCGTGTCTCAGTTGGAAGGAGATGACGGGCTCATGTGTGCACAGCTCCTGCAGCATTTTAAACCCAACCTAGAACACCTCGTCCAGGACACAACAGGGAGAGTGGTCCGACCTGGCTCTAAGAGAAAGGTAGGCAGCACTAAAGTAGAAAACATGTATCTCTGTTTGTTGACATACAACATTTTGTATTGGTTTGGTTTTCATTGATCTTGTCTTCAAGATTAAACTTGTTTGAAATGTGCTGGGAAAAGTATTCAAAAAAAATAAGTATTCGCATTCAATGCCCACCCTCCATTATTCTTGATAAGAAAATATATTTACTTTTGGGTTGTCTCAGTTGATACATATGTAGTCTGCATCACCACAATATACCACCAAATATAAATGCAGCTTTTCCCTGTACTGGTCAGCGTCCCCTTGTGAACATGTGTACCTTTTATGAATGTGAGAAAAGACATTGCTAAGGAATAAATTAAACACATTTGCTTTGTCTCTGTTGCACCATAGGTATCTGGGGACCAGGGGGAGCCGGAGCCAAAGAAGCCTAAGCGGTCTGGAGAAATGTGTGCCTTCAACAAAGAGCTGGCTCACCTTGTAGCGATGTGCGACACCAACATGCCTTTCATTGGCCTCAAAGCAGAGGTAAGTCCCAGTGCCCAGACATTTCTAATCATTCATACCAGGCATAGATGTGTTGGAACAACATCAAGCATGGCACACATATTTTCTGGCCAATGCTAAATGTCCTTCTGTCTGTCTCTTGAGTAGCTGTCCAACATGGAAATCCCAAACCAAGGTGTCCAAGTGGAGGGAGATGGCAGCAGTCACGCAATACGTCTAATAAAGTAATACACACAGTCACAAGCATTCATGCATGCTTTTAAACACACATGAATCAAATGTATATTCACAGTATAATAAACATAGCAACAAACATTGTGATCATACAGCATATTTGTTTGTCCTGCAGGATTCCTCCCTGTAAAGGTGTAGGAGAAGAGACCAGGAAAGCTTTAGACCGCTCTCTGCTCGACTGCACCTTCAGACTGCAGGGCAGGAACAACCGAACCTGGGTGGCTGAACTGATGCTGGCCAACTGCCCTCTCAACAGCACGCACAGCAAGGAGCAAGGTACGCATCGTAAACAGATTGTTCCGGGCTCCACACTCGGAAGTTTACAACACTGCCCGGTGTTTAAACAAACCCATCTGTCCCCTCTTATTAGCCTCCACGCGGCACGTGTATCTGACCTACGAAAACCCTCTGTCGGAGCCGGTGGGCGGGCGCAAGGTGGTGGAGATGTTCCTCAACGACTGGAACGCCATCAGCCAGCTCTACCAGTGTGTCCTCACCTTCTCTCGAGCACTACCAGGTACGTGCACGGTCATGTGTTAAGCAAAGATTGTAATTCATCTTAATTCAGTTGGTATGTTACTTGACATCATTTTGGTGCATGTGTATGAATCTACACTGAATGATGTATTTTCAAAGTAAACTAATCTGAGAAGAAAAACCCAGAGCGATCAGATTTACTTTTGTAAGTTTTAAAGATCTGGTTGAATTCTGCAGATGGTTAGAGCTAGAGTTAGTTAAGTCTCGTCATGTCCCCCACAAGGTTGTGTCTTTGATGCTTTGCAAAAGAAACACACTGATCTAATACAGCTACACCCTCTTCACTGCTTCCCTCCAGAGATGCCATCTCTTATGAGCCTGTTTTCAGAGGTGCGGCTGTACAACTACCGTAAGCTGGTGCTGTGTTACGGCACCACCAAGGGCAGCTCCGTCACCATCCAGTGGAACTCCAACAGCCAGCGGTTCCACCTCGCCCTGGGCACCGTGGGGCCGAACTCTGGCTGCTCCAACTGCCACAATATCATCCTCCATCAGCTCCAAGAGATGTT
The DNA here is from genome assembly GCA_943591055.1 of Gobionotothen gibberifrons. Taxonomy (NCBI): domain Eukaryota; kingdom Metazoa; phylum Chordata; class Actinopteri; order Perciformes; family Nototheniidae; genus Gobionotothen; species Gobionotothen gibberifrons. The sequence goes on from CALSBZ010005395.1 coordinate 499,860, forward strand.
CAACAAGAGTCCTAACGTGATGCAGCTTCTGCAGGTACACAGATGTCAAACTGCATCCACAACAAATAAATGTCCACTTGTTGGATCTGGATCCAGTTATAATATCAAGAGGCCTGTAAGGTTACTCTTAAATTAGTTCACTTAATCTTTGTGTTAGGAAATACCTTAGAAACAGGTCTCATATCAATATTTTAGCTGACATCACAATGTTATTCTCTCTTCCTAAAATGTATTGTATTCTGTTTTGTTCATAATCTTAATGTGACTCAAATAATTGCAAAAAAGACATATCCTCTATTTCTCTAATCACATACTCCACTATCTGTTCTTCTACGCACGAAATTCTTTATTCTTATTATTCCGCCCGTTATTTTGCCGCCCGTTATTTTGCCGGTCTTCTTCTCCCACATTCCACATTGCAGAAACTCCGTTCAAACATCAAAATGTTCAGCTCGTCGGGAATCGATTGCTATTACTTTTCTCATTCATAACTTTCATAATTCCCGAGATATATCCCATAATTCATCACATTTTTAACCATTGAAGTCAATGGAGAAAATCTTCAGACTTGAACAATCTTCATGCGACTTCAACTGCTAACTGTTCCTTCATACTTTCACTCAGAAACCTCATTCCAACTTTAAAATGTTTCACATCTTTCTGACATTATTCGTGTAACACAACTTTTAAATCTGATTCTTACTTTTAGAGATATTAAACATTATTCAGACCTTGGTACAGAGGCCTTCTTCAGATTTTAACATTAACTAGAGTGCGTGATGTCACAGCTAGAGTAGGAAATCTTGAAATTTGTCTTCATATCTTTTTTTAAAACTGCCATAATTCCCAAACCCTACATTCCTGAGACATCATTTTTCATGACAAATGTAGGAAAACATCTCGTAGCTTGAAAAATTACAAATAATTAAGCAAAAAATAATTTAACAAAATGCCTCTTGAGGGCATGAAGTGACAAAAACTTTCAACATGTCTCCATTAAAGCCCATTGTAATTTCAGGCTGATATTTCCTCACAGCAGCAGCCGCACACCTTTAGTTAAACTGCCAAAAAGGCCACATTATTAACCCGAAAGTACACAAAAAAGCACACTTCAGATACTCAAGGTCCTTGAGATGCTTCACGCTTTGAAATGTCACCGATATCTGTTACGGTTCTTCAACAAAACGTTCACATGTAAGAGGTTTATCTCTCATTCAGAACAATGGAAACCTTTGATCTCTGCACACCTCGTTAGCTCAAATATAAACACCTGCGTCATGGAACACGATGATGTCATCGCTCCAACTGACATGCTCAGAGCAGCAGACTTCAGATAATGGTTAATGGTCCATGCCTCAATAGCTCTACGCCAAATCTGAGATCTCACCATATGCCGTTTCCATGGAAACGCATCCCTTGCCATTAAAGACGATGGCTATAACTCCTATGAAAATGTTCAATAAGTGCTCAAACTTCACATGTGTGCTAACAGTCCAGCCGTGAAGACATCTACGGGACAGTTTTGAGATTTCTTCAAATGCCGTTGCCATGGCAACACAATGCTCGCCATGAAACACGGTTTTCTCATAACGTCAGTGAAAATGCTCCAAACGCCCCAAAACTTCACAGGTTTGGTAACGATGCAGCCATCAACGCATCTAAGCGTATTATGGGGTGTCATCAAATACCGTTGCCATGGCGACAGATCATTCGCCATCAAGTTAGTTCAATAGTTTGCAGTTAAAATATTCTGCTGCTTTTCCAAGCCTTTCTTTTCTTCTCTTATCACACATTCAAGCCCCCAGTGTTCATGTATCATTTCAATCTAAATTCTTCACTTTATTCTTACACATTACATTTCAGCATAGCAATTCAGCGTCAGCTTTTCAGCATAAAGCATTCCCACTAGCAATTTCTTCAGGAATTGCATTCTCTAGTTTCACTTTAGTGTTCTGTGTAATGTCATGAGTAACATTATCTATTTATCATCTTCCTCAGGTTCTCTCTGACACACAGGCCCCTCTGAACGCAATCAACAAGCTTCCAACCGTGCCCATGCTGGGCCTGACCCAGCGCACCAACACTGCCTACCAGTGCTTCTCCATCTTACCCCAGTCACCCACACACATCCGCCTGGCCTTCAGAAACATGTACTGCATCGACATCTACTGCCGCAGCCGCGGTGTGGTCGCCATCAGAGACGGAGCCTACAGTCTTTTTGACAACACTAAGATTGTAGAGGGCTTCTACCCTGCACCTGGACTCAAGGTATACAAGACTTAGAGGCATGTATGTACAGTAAATATGAATCTCCTGCCAGCAGCTAATTAACTTAGCTTAACATAAACAGGGGAAAAGGTCATCCTGGCTCTGTTAAAAAGATATGTGTACGAGCACCTCAAAAGTCAATTGCATAACCATTAAGTGTTAATAAGTTAGCTTTAGAGGTGCTTTGGGTAGCAGAACTGTAAGAGTGTTTCTCTAATCAGCTGACCTAAAGAACACTACTTGATTCCAAAAGTGAAGTATGCAGATATATACTGTTTATGATTAACAATTGACTTTTACCCAGCTTTTTACATAGAATGTTGTCTTTCTCTTCTTTCCCCTGTCTAGACATTCCTAAACATGTTTGTAGACAGTAATCAGGATGCTCGCCGGCGCTCTGTTAATGAAGATGACAACCCCCCCTCGCCGGTGGGTGTTGACGTGATGGACAGCCTGATGAATCAGTTGCAAGCTCAACAGCAGCCGCAAACAATGAGAGGGGGTGTGGGAGGAGTCTATCCTCCTCTCACTTCACCACCACCAAATTACCATACTAACGTAACCCCCTCGCCATCCATGATGCCCACCCAGTCGCCAGGTACAGTAGCAGCAAGCTCGGTTCTTGTCCATGTGTGTGTGTGAGTGACTGATGTCTGCTGTTGTGTGTGTCATCTGAGCTTTTCATGCCCCCATACAAATGTTTGTTTTTGTTTTATGAACATGTCCCATTGCGGCCCTCAAACTACCTGCTGGTTTGTTGCAAGAACAAATTGTGTGAATGCAACAGAAAACGAGGAAGAGCGACCATGTGTGCCCATTTTCAATTTTGCAAAACCATGATATCAGTTGTGTTTCTCATGCAACACACACACGCCTCACAGCCGAGAGGAAATGAAGCATGCATTTTGCCCTGCTCCTTCCATTCCTCCATCTCAGCCCGCCAGCCAGAGACTACGGCCCGCCCTGCTTTAGCATGTGTGTTCATGAGTGTGCGAGTGTGTGTGTGTGTGTGTGTGTG
>CALSBZ010005395.1:503155-527106 GCA_943591055.1 Gobionotothen gibberifrons
GTTATAGGTTAATACTTTACCATAAATAAATGAAGCACTATTGAAAATATTGAAATGTTTCTCTAAAACATCGCTTTCCCTCTCCCTCTTTGTTTTAGGTTCACAGGTTATGCCTTCCAGTATGCCTCCACCCCGCAAGCTACCTCAGCGCCCCTGGGCTGCTTCCATTCCTACCATCCTCACCCACAATGCCTTGCATGTGCTTCTGCTTCCCTCACCCACTCCCTGCCTGGTGCCCGGCCTGGCTGGTAGCTACCTCTGCTCCCCTCTTGAGCGTTTTCTGGGTTCAGTTATCATGAGACGGCACCTACAGAGGATCATCCAGCAGGAAGCCACCGTAAGAACTGCACTCATTTGGAGAGACAAGTCTCGTGTTCGTTTTTTATTTTGTTACACTAACTAACTTGACTGTTCTAACTTCCCCTTCTCTACCAATTCTCCTCCAGTTATCTATTGTGAACTCTAATGAGCCGGGGGTGATCATGTTCAAGACGGAGGTACTCAAGTGCCGCGTGGCTCTCAACCCAAAGAACTACCAGACACTGCAGCTCAAAGTCACTCCAGAAAACGCAGGTCCCTGGACCCAGGAGGAGCTTCAGGTCCTGGAGAAGTTCTTCGAGACAAGGGTAAGCATGAGCAGCAAATGTTCTTATTAGGGCCGGGACTTTAACGCGTTAATTAAGATTAATTAATTACTCAAAAATTAACGCGTTAAAAAAATTAACGCATTTTAATCGCACTTATTTTTGCACCGCGGAACGTTTCTCACTGGATGAGTTTCAGGCGTACCGATTATACTGGAGCACCAACTAACGTGCATGACTTCAGACAACAACAAACCACAGTGAACAATAGTCAAACATGAACGAAGAAGCTGATGAGACCGCTTTGGTTGGCCCCGTGGATGGGACATTTTGTTTTAAAAAACGGACGGATGGAAGCGTCGATAAGAGCACGGTTGTGTGCAAATTATGCAAAAAGGAATTCGCATATCACCGCAGCACATCAAGCCTCAAGTATCACCTCAATGCTAAACATATAGCAGCTAGCGTGGACGTTAGCCCGACTCCGAGTACAAGGACCCACACTCAACCAGACGACTGGTTTCAGGGCCAGGATAACTAAGTCCACGTCTGAAAAAATAACCAACTCCCTGGCTCACTGGATTGCACTCGACTGTAGACCACTTGGAGTGGTAGAAGATAAGGGGCTGCAAAAGGTACTACAGATTGCATCGTCTGACACAACATATGAGCTGCCATGCAGAAAGACGGTGACAAAAAGAATCCAGCAGCTTTATTTATATGCGATTAATTTCGATTAATTAATTACAAAGCCTCTAATTAATTAGATTAATTTTTTTTTAATCGAGTCCCGGCCCTAGTTCTTATATGTAAGACGTAGTAGTAGTTTAGTGCTAAAATCAACACACAATTCCGCCCCGTGATGCACTACATTAAGGACACTTTGGAAGTCATGCCTGACCTGCACTCATGTTGTTGTTATTCCATTGATTCATCTTTCTAGGTTGCTGGTCCTCCCTTCAAATACAACACTCTGAATGCCTTCACAAAGCTGCTGGGGGCGCCCACCAACATCCTGAGAGACTGTGTGCGCATCATGAAGATGGAACTGGTGGGTAGCTGTTTCTTATTTAAGAGACATAGTAGCATGTATTGAATCATGATTGCATATGAACCTTTTCAGTTTGGGTGTATTTTGATCTATAGAGAAAACAAGAACACAATTGCTACTTCATCTTTACACAGAAAGTATAAGATTTTATGCTAAATGATTAGGGCATTTGATTGTACTAGGTGTCGAAATAGCTGTAGAAACATTGTGACAAAGCTATAGCACAAGTACACCATATGCCTCGATGTACTGCTCTGTAGTTAAGATCTGTACTATGTACCTACTATGTTTTGGCCTTACATAAACAAAATAAGAATTCTCTCTGTTTGAAAGCTGTTATAAATATGAATATGATTTCTCTGCAGTTCCCTGACCAGGCTTCACAGCTGAAGTGGAATGTGCAGTTCTGTCTCACCATCCCTCCCAGTGCTCCCCCCATCGCCCCTCCTGGGACCATCGCTGTGGTGCTCAAGTCAAAGATGCTCTTCTTTGTAAGTCCCAGCAGAGCCTCACTCTCATCTCTCCATCTCACACACCTATACCTGTGTAGCATCATTTGAAGCAACCTGACCCTGTGTCTGTCTGTGCCTTCCAGTTGCAGCTGACTCAGCGTATCCCCGTGCCCCAGGAGCCCCTGAGCATCATCGTCCCTATTGTGTACGACATGGCCACGGGCCTCACTCAGCAGGCCGACATCCCCAGACAGCACAGCTCCTCGGGGGCCGCGGCCCTCATGGTCTCTAACATCCTTAAGAGGTTCAACGAACTGCACCCCGCCAGACAGGGTGAGACTTTGACACTGATGAACACTTAATAAATTACTTAACTGAATTTTTTTAATAATTTAACTAAACTGAAACTAATATCAACTGAATAGTCAGTGTCATCTAAACCTGCCACTAAATGTCATTGCTTGTCATTAACACTCTGTATTTTCTATCTTTCTCTCAGGTGAGTGTACGATATTTTCTTCTGTTCACGAGCTGATGGCCAACCTCGCTCTACCCCCCGGCACTCGTCAGTAGAAACAAGAATACATCAGACTACTGGAGTCCAACCGGAGTCCCGTTTGAGACCGAGGACGGGTCCAAACGGAGAGTAACAACTGTGGTCCCAAGATGTCAAAATCCAGCATGTGTCTTCTCTGCTTCAGCCATTGGACTATTGACCTTGTGTATAATTGCTGTTATGGAACATTTAATTTGTACAGCTGTGGACCACAGTCTTTATTCTTGATAGAAGCTCACAACAAGATTTGCCATTGAGGTAAATCATGGACAATGGGGGGGGGGGGCATTTGATGCAAAAAGGATATAAATGTTATTTTTTCTCCAGATGCACTTGTAAACAAGATTATCTATTGAAATTAAGGTTGTTTACAAAAATATGTATATTATTGTAAATTTAAGTGTTATAAGGAATCAGGTGAGTTAGATTTTTGCTATAGAATTGACTTCATTCTTTTTTCTTTTTCTTTTTATAACGCCAGACTGATATTATTATAGTATCAGGAGATATATTCCTTAGCGCACTATTTAAATGTTTTCTTGCCTTTACTTTGTCGAGACCTCAGCATTTTTATTTCAAACTTTCCCTTTGGATACTGTAAAACTGTGACAAACTTTATAAGCCAGTTGTATTTTATTAAGACCCATTTTGAGTCCTGGTTGAAGAATGGAGACTTCCTGTCTGACTTTGCTATTTAATAAACCAAGCCCAGAGTTGGTTTGTGCTTTGAAGATCTTCCACTGGCAAATACTTAAATATTCAGATCATTTACTGGAGTCAAAGTAACAGTGTTATGGGCCGGCACTATTGGCAAAAAATGTACATAGATTATCAAAACGTAAAACTGATGTAGAATTACACTTTTCACTTTAAAATACTCGATCTTCACCGAGCTTGAACTCCCCATCAGGTTTAAATATAAAAGCACTTTCAGCACTGCTCCATTTAAGTACATTCCACTTTTACTTCCACCTTTATTATATCAAACAATTGAATCATTAAGTATATTGGCAGAAAGCAAACATTGATTAGCGAATACAGGTAATATTACAGTAAAAATGCCAAATATTTCTTGGTTCCTCATTGTTAGGTTATAATATTTATCTACACTATCCCAATAAATAATAGGTGGATCAATCAATAATGAAAATAACAAGAATTAGGTGCAACCCTGACAAATATGCTGTTGACTGAAGTATTTCCCTTTCATTATATTTAGTATTTAAAGGTCACCTATTATGCAAAATGCACTTTTCATGTCTTTTATACATAAACATGTGTCCCCCCTCTGTGTGAAGAGATTCTGAAAGTTTCAGGAAAAAAGATTCGCTCACTTTTTGTCCTGATCCATTTATATAAAAACCTGTCTGAAAATGAGCTGATCAGATTTTGGCCACTTTATGTCATAACGATTTGTTGGCTTGTGTAACCATTAGCCAATCACCAACCAAGGTAACCCCCCCCCCAATACCTTAGCACCTGAATCTCCTCCTAGAGCACCATTGTGTTCTTTTTAACCAAATATCTCTCAGAGGGGCGTGGGGAGGGGCTCCTTATTTTCATCTAAAGTGAAAGACAGAGAATCAGCACTTTTGAAACGGGGCTGAAACAGAGTGGATTATGGGATGCTACAATGCACAATCTGTTTGGCATTTCGAGCCAAAAACTTCAGAGACATATTTGTATATATCTGAGACCTATAATATATTGATGAAAAACAGTATAATGGGGGACCTTTAAAGTAAGTACAGTAGGCCTACTTGAGTCATGGCCATATTATGAGACAATGGGACCCCTGGGCACAGATGTGCTAAGGGCCCCACCTTCTCTCTTACATAGGAGCAAGACACAGACTTCACAGTTTCTTTAAAGTGTGTTTCTTGTGCTCTTTGTATTCGTTTTGAGTATCTTTGTGATCGTTTTGATCCTCTTCCTGGTTCAGTAACATTTATCGTGGCTCTAGTCCTGTAAAGAACGGCTCTGCATCCTCACCAAGTGATGCTGTGGTCTCCATCCTTAAAGCATGACATCATGCAGAAAGGCTCTGTGTGTGTGGAGGGGGCTGAGGGGGCGTTCAAAACTGCAAATCAGAGTCTGTTACTGCACGGCTGTTGTTGCAAAGGGCGTGGGCATTGTCTGTTATTATTTTTCATGGATCCTCCGGGTATAAAGGATGTATTCTTTGCATCGCAGCTGTGTGTGAGCATCGACACCTGCAGGAAAACGATGAATTACGGATGAAGAAACACCATCGGCTTTCATTCACCCTGATGAACGTTAGAGTCGCGAACGCACCCCTTGCGATACTGTAGATACTTCCGTCAAGATGCCATAAGATAAATAGACCCTTATCTATTATTCTCTACATCTCAGCTAGGCTGTTAACTTAGCTTTTACGAGCTTCTTATGGCTTCTGGGTACATTTAGGAGAATATTGAGGTATTCACAGCCGGTTGAAGTCAGAAATGGCAGTGAGCACAACGGAGCCGCTCTGTCAGCCGTGCGGTTATCATGAAGCTTTCAGAGGTAAGTCCCAGCATCACACACTCCTTTTATTCCAGGTTTCAGCAGTGTTATGTTGTCATATTACTTGTGTTGTCTTTGCATCTTGAAAGAGTGCAGGCTCTGTCTCATTTCAACACACTGACCACTCCCCTAAAGTCCTTATCTCCAGCCTCCCTGGAACCTAGGACAGTGACACACACATTAATAGATGGTGTGGGGTGCCCCCTGGGAATTTGTGTCTATTGATGAAACAGTAAAGGAAAAAGGGAGGAGATGTCAGACAGACTTGTGATTTATCTGCTGTGTGGTCAGTGGAGCTACAGGTGAAGAGACCCCTGATGCCGGTCCATCTGAGTCCAGAGCAGGTGGGCCTGGAGATGCTGTGTCTCTGCGGGCAGCTGGACCTCCTCGTCAGGGCTCAGATGCAGCAGGTACATCACTGGAGAATTAATGCATTGTTTCCACACTGCTGATAAATATTACATTTATGTCCTCCACTTTCTCAATAGTTTTATAATTTTTTTACTAATTGTCAAGTAAAATAATCTGAATCTATTAACTTTGGTTCAAATTAAGTTCTGTTATACCTACAATGCATTTTCAATTATTGTATATTTATTGTAATTGTTGCTTGTTTCTTTGTATTTCCTTTGTCTGTATTGTACGTTATGTCCCCTTTGAAGGATTGCTCATCTCAAGGGGTTTATCCTTATAAATAACCCTGCAACCAATACACAAGGCATTAAACCTGTATCTAGTTACAAATGGGTCATGTGCTTATGAGTCTATCCTGTATCAAATCTCTGAAAGCATTCAAACATAGCATTTGACTTGACGTCATTGCTAGCTTTAGCATGATTATGTACCAGCATGCACTTTACAAACTATTTAAAGTCTATTGTCATGTCTGCCCTACTGTTCATATGCATTTCAAAGCATCCTGTATAGACAATCCTCCTTTTAGTCTGTGGCATTACATTTATTTTTCATATTATATATGTCACAGTTCCAGGAGCAGTTAGGACAAGGCTGCAGTCCAGAGGAGTCAGACACTTTCCAGGCTCAAGGATCAGAGATTCTGGACCAGATGCTGCAGTGCCTTGAACATCTACCAAAGCCTATGCCACAGCTGGAGGTATAATCTAATTCACATTGTCAATATAAAACAGGACTTTTTTGGAATGCCTTGAAATACCACGTTGACATACTTCCATAATAACATTAAAAGAATGTGATTCAACGTAACTGTGAAATGTTGTACCAGAAAAAAGGAGGTTCTTGTCTTTCCTCAGGACTACCTGGACATGGTGGGTCTGTCAGTGATGTTCCCTCGTGTGGAGGTGTTTCTCATTCAAGGCAGCCCTGTGGACATGCTGGAGAGGCCGCCAATGGACGGTAATATAAGGAAGAAGCTGATTATACATAGAATGTCATATTTTGCACTGTGGTATTGCTATTTTTTAAGTAGGGGAACTAACATTTTCGCCATCGCTGGTTGTATCAAGGTGAAAATGTATGTTCTCTCCTCACTTTTATGTTCACATTGCAGTTGAAACGATAAAAATGATACTCTCTCATTACACCACTACACCTGTATTTGTAAACCACATATTTTGCCAACGTGAGCCTTTGTTTCTTTTATAGAATACTTCTTCCACATCGCCAAACTGAACCAGCTCCTAGTGCTGAGTCAACAGCTGGAGGAAGATATCAGACACCTTGGAAGTCATAAATACATTGCCCACCAGCTCTCGGTTATATATGTATGTAGAATACATCTTTTATTTTTCCCTTAGCTTTTTCTGTTATGCATTCCACTAAAAGTGTTGTGCTATTTGTTGTTGTTCTTTTGCAGCTAGTCCTCAGCTCTTTCAGAGGAATTCAGGCTTTCTCTGAAATAAAGAAAGACATTGAGGCGAACTTCAAACAGATGAAACAGTCTCTGTTGGTGGAGGAAGGCTCGCGGCACGAACCTCAGCTGGCTGCGCACTACATCAACTGGTGAGTCAGATCCAAGATGCAATATTTAAGACTTTATTGCCATATTCACAACAGCTACAGTGCCGCTGTTGGCAATGCAAATCCACAGTCGAAAGTTCCTTCAACAATGCAATATACAATATACTCAAGCCATTTGAAGTCATACAAGTTAACTATATACATGTAAAACAATAGAAATACTGTTTATATTATAATAAATAAATATGGGAACTATATGACTCAGGGACAGTTTTATCCCACAGCCAATATAATACAATGTTCAACTCTACACTTGTTATTCCACATCTCCATATATTATTACAGTGTGTATTCTACTGTATTTTACATTCTGTTTAATCTTATTTGATTTTATATGTATTAGTTGTTCTTACGCCTGCAACTTACCTGCACCAGTATGTCTATTTTGTTATGTATTTTTCTTTGCATGTATTTTGGATGTTGCACTGTTGGAATAGCCTATGACAAAGATTGTAATTGCCTAAACTATGTTGTAGCTATTGTGCGCCTTTGAACTCATCATATGCCACTTCACAGAGCAATGCAGCCACTTTCTAATACCAACCATATTCTGTTCTCTGTGTAGGATATTAGAACTTACTCAAAGTTTAACATCGTTGGTGTTGACGCTACCGGAGGAGCTGACAGAAGACCTTCACCAGGCCGTGACCTTCGTGTCCCAGTTCCTGTCCTGACTCCCCTGAACGATGCCTCTGTGTTTGTGAATCCTGACGCTACAGATCTCTCCAGGAGCTTCTGAATGAACTGATGTTGTTATGACTGTGAAAAGGTGCTAAACTGATTCATGTGGGATTGGATAGCCTACTTCATTTACAAATCATATGGATCGTTCTCTTGAATGTGATCCATTTTAGTCACTATGATGAGTCATTTGTTTGAAAATGAATGGAAGCTTGTTGAATCCCTTCTTGCACTACTGTTACAATTACTTCTTTTTTTTTAACCTAAAGTGGAATAATAAAATGTAATGCAATAGGGGGATGTGTTTGCATGTATTTCATTGGTTAGTTTTTCTGGTCTGCTTTTTTTGTGTAGTTTCTAATGTAATTATTTTTGAGTTAAATATTTTAAAATATGTTATTTCTTTCTGTACCTTTCCTGACAAACATTTCTTGTTTTCTTTCAATATATATAATGTAGTTTTAAATGTGTCCCAAACAATAGTAACAATAATTGTTATTTTTCGGATTACTCTTCACTTATTTTAAGTAAATGGCGCCTCCTGCTGTTCAATTATTTCAAAAAAAATTAAATCAGGAAATACCAGACAGTTCCGTTCTGAATTAACAATAACAAGTCTGATAAAGTACAATATACGGCACAGACTGGGCTACAGTAACATATGTTTCCACTCGAATAACAGCAGAAATTAAACAAAAAGGGCCTTTCTCTATTTTTTGTAAATAATGACTCCTGTCTGCAGATTACCTCATGTCTGATGCGTGCTACAGATGTTTACAGTGCTGAGGTATGTAGAAAAACAAACCTCCAGGGGAGGGACTAAAGTCTGAATGACACGTCAGAACAACCAACCACATACGTTCGATTTCATTTTCCAGCCAATCAGAATGCTGTTAGGCTGTTCGACAACTTGACTGTGAGAGCTTGGTGGAAATAAGGACGATATTCGTGGTGGAAAATGTTTGAAATGTTTTAATATGACATATTTTGCATTTTAAATACCATCAAGGAAGGATGAATCAATGTGAAGAGGGTAAGTTTGAAAAACTGAGAATATGCGCCCGACCTGTCTTTGTGTTTATCTGTCACTGACTCACCTCTGTTACAATGTACACACAACAGGGCTACTTCAGTAAATCATAACTTATGTTTTAGTTTTCAAATAAAATATGTGTAATGTAGCAGGGTCGCAGGATGGCAGACTGTGTTTTGAAGTTGTCTCAGACCTCAGGGGCTCAAAGCAGCTTCTCTGCCGTAGTGTCTTTAAGCAACTCTTTTAAATCCCCTGTGAGCTCCTCCCTGTGGAGACGGGCATGCAATGTATATTTTCGGCATGCATACATTATAGACACCCTGCAACCCCTCCAAATGTTAATTATTGACCAGAGATATATAAGTATGACAACCTTCTGTTTATATACAGGTAAAGGTTTCGTATTGATAACGTTTCCATGATTTGGGTTGAGCAAACTGTCTGAAATATATTCTGTCTGTACGCTACTTCATCACCACTGTATTTCCAGATGGAGAGTCACACATCTGAACTCTGTGTACTGTAAAGATCTGAGAAGGAGATGATACCAGAGCCCACAACTGCAGCTGCAACAAGGGCCTCAAAGCAGAGGTAAGAGGTTTTTTTTATTCTCTAAAGTGGGGGGATAACATTTCCTCTTCTTCAAATTGTAATTCAAGTATAAAAAGTATAACCAAACACTTTTTTCAGAATGTAATTCAGAATTAAAACATGGAGCCTTCAAGGTCCACAAAGATGATAACTTTTATAGTTTTTTGTTTTCTCCACTAGCAATGATTTGTAAGCATGTTATTAGAGTTTAACAGTATGTGGGACATTTCAAACATAAAAAGTCATTATATTTAATAAGTTGATCATGTTTCATTAAAATCAAAGTAGCAGATACATAAGCAACATAAATATAAACAAGAATCAGATTTTCTATTCAAGTCATTAGAGATGAATGTTTTGACTTCCCAGGAAGAACTCTCGTGATGAGGCGAACTCCTCCGCAGCTGTCAATCAATCAGAGGATGAGTCGGGGAATGAGAACAGACAAAAGAGTGCAGTAGGTGTTTCTCTGTTCATCATTAAACAAGCAGGGTCTAAGGTCTGATAGCAACTGTTCAGCAGACGAATAATGGTAGAAGAGCAGTATGACAATATGAGGAAAGCTATTACAGTGAGAAGGCTCATTAGTGCCCAGCTGGAGGAGTGAACCGCCTGGAGTCTGACTGACTCTTGAATTTGGATCTTGACTCTTCAAAGAACAGTGCTTACACAGAGGAGTTTGTCATTCAGATATTTGCATTTGGCTTGTTTATAATAACTCATATGATTACTGCTTTTTTTACCCGCAGAGACAGAGAAAAAGAGCTCACACAGGCTCAGAGAATGTCAAGCACAAACGTGCTAAAGCCAGTGGCAGCAGCAGAGCAGGAGGCAGCGAACACGTGGAGGCCGTCACCCTGTTCCAGGTGCTCACCATGGGCCGGAGCGCCATGCAGGTGAGACCAGCTCACTCTCACATGGAACATTGGCTTCTGCTCTAGACTGTCTTATTTAAATCTTATTGTGTAGTAATATACATTTTCTTCTCCCTGCTCCTTTCCATCATGCGCTACAAACACTGTGTAAAGTGTACATGTTTTGTTTTATAATAATTGGGATGTTTGGAATAAACTAATACATTTAAAGGTTAACACTATTTATCTCAGATGTAATACAAGAAACATGCACACAAACATTAGTAGCCTACTATGTCGGTTTACTTTCTTTATTTATTTATAAAGCTCTTTTTACCTATACAACTTCAATATACAAAAACGATTTGTTATTTGTTATGCTTCCTGTCTTGGCCTGGGAATTATTTTACTCATGGTAAAATACAAATGTTTTGGTTCACCTTTGATCTATAATAAAGACTTATTGTTGGTTTCAGCAGAGAGTTTTTTTCAAAAATAACTAAAAAGAATGAACTTACCCGAATTATTAAAAGACTTGAATATACAAATTATACAAAATAATAAACAGTAAAAACACAATCTGACTCTGTCTGAGCAGACGGTGATTGATGATTGGATCGAGGCTTACCAGAAGGACAGAGACATTTCTCTCCTCGATCTCATCAGCTTCTTCATCCAATGCTCGGGATGCAAAGGCGAGCAGACACACACACACACACACACACACACACACACACATTACGAACACACAACATCAGGTGTATGTTTCCCCCCTGTCTCTGCAGGAGTGGTCACAGCAGAGATGTGTCAGAGCGGAAAGGACAGTGAGCTCAGGAGTAAGATGGTGGAGGATCTGGACGAGGTAAAAGGTCTTCAATCTGTATTTCCTCCTGTGTTTCCATCAGTTTCAACCCCTTGATCTGAAACAGTCTGCCTGTGTGTGCTTCAGGTTTCTGGTCTGCAGTATAAGACGTTTCTGGCCTTCCCGTGGATCCTCACAGTCAGTAGAACCTCCTGCTTTATGGATTTATCCTGATATTTACTGCCCTGACCTTTCTGTATCAGAGCGTCTCATTCATTATTTAATTGCCCCACTGTTTCTTCAATCAGTTTTATAACAGTGATCAACATGTCACCTAATTGGATTTCCTATATTAAATACAATCATATTTGAAATAAACGTACCCATCACCCTAACTACAGAAGCTCTAAGAGGCAGGTGAGGATTTGATCCATCCAATAGTTTTCTCTCCTGACTTTAGGTTAACTGTAATACTACTTAAAGGGCCCATGTCATGGCCATTTCTACTGATCATAATTCCATTGTTGAGGTATACTAAAATAGATTTATATTGTGCAATTTTCCAAACTCACATTGGTTTCTCATACAGCATCTCTGTAAAGTACGTGTATTCACCGGTATTCACTCTCTGTCCTAAACGGCTTGTTGGAGTTTACGTTTACCCATTTAAACAGTCGTGGTAGATACCTTGTTTGTTTTAAACATCATAAATACACAAACAACAATGAATACTTACAGGTTGTGTACCCGAATCTCCCGCTGGTCCAAACAAAGTAGGAACAGCATCGTTCTTCAGTGCCCTACGCTGTACATATCCGGCATGAATCGCTGAAAGGTTTGGGAAGCTTTGTTTCGTGAAAGGCAGAGGGTGTGGCCTCTGGGTATTCACACGTCACAGTACCCAGGAAGTAAACAATGGAAAATGAGAAATCTCCAACGAGGCGTACTTTGAGGGTTTGTGACTCTGCAGACCGTTCACATGCATAAAAACCTTGATAACACACAAGGGGATGGGTAATAACCGGAAAAGCATGACATGGGACCTTTAAGACTTCTGTATTTTAGTCTCTTTTGTACCCGTTTTTATCCGATCTGTTTCTTGAACACCTTTGCGCTGAAAGAACACAATTCCTCTCCCCTGCTCAGTACTCTGTGAGTATCTTCTCTAACCTGATGAACTAAATCATCCCTCCTCTCTCTTTAGGATAATGTGGAGTATCCTCTGATACAGTCTGGACCGGAGGGCCGCTGGTTCTTCTCTGAGTTCTGCGACTTTATGTCGGTGCTGGTTTCTCAGTGTCAGCACAGCGTCATTTTCGACAGCTACCCGATGAACACCCTCATCTCACTGCTCACAGAGCTGTCAGACTCTTTAGTACGGGCTTTCAGACACACCTGCACACTAGCAGGTAATGAAATAGAAAACATACACACACAAACAGATACATAAATCCATTCAATAAATGAATATGTGCTTCTTGGTTTGGATGTCCCTGATAAGCGGTGAAGCTGCTGAGCTCTCTGGTTGCCGTGGCTTTGAGCCTGAGCGCCGGCATTGAAAACAGTCAGAAACTGTACGAGGTGCCGGAGAGGAAGACAAGGCAGAGAAGCAACGTGCAACAGGAGAGAATAGAGAAGAAAGTCACAGAGGTGAGACACTTTTTTATCTAGTTGAGGATGTTATATTTGCTCTATAAGTAATGTCTGCCTCACTGTGTGCCTGTGCTCCTGCTCCTCAAGCTGCAGGGGAAGAGGGCGGAGATAGAGAGCATGATGGACATCCTCTTTAAAGGAGTTTTCCTGAAAAGATATCGGTAAGTGTTTCTCTGACATGGTTGGTTTCAGCGTGGTTTCAAAGTGCCTTTTCTTATTGAGCACGTGTGTCTGTGCAGCGACGTGCTTCCAGAAATCCGCTCTATCTGTATGGAGGAGTTGGGTTTGTGGATGAAGCTCTACCTCAAATACATGGGCTGGATGATGCACGACAAGGTAATCAACAGGAAACATATGATGTGTTATGATGTATTTTTGGGAATAATAGATCTTTGACTGTCTGTATTTGCTATGACATCTGTGATCACAGCAAGTTGTCACAGCATGTTTTAACTCATGTCAAAAAAATTCTCTGCTCTGAAATTGTCATCATGTTTCAGATTCCAGATGTGCGTCTCAAGTGTGTGTTAGGTCTGCAGGGTCCCTAAACTGGACCTGTTCACCAGCCGCTTCAAGGTAAGCTATTCTGCTTAAAGTTGCGTTAAGGGATTGTGGTAACCAAGGGCAGAAACAAACTGAAATCAAGCTGACAAGTTCACACATACTATGTAATTAATATTTGTATATATGTGTACGCTCATGCATTACATTACATTACATTACATTGCATTTAGCTGACGCTTTTATCCAAAGCGACTTACAGTAAGTACATTCGAACAGGAAGATACAACCTTGAAGAAAACAGAATCATATAAGTACACCAGGTTTCATAGAGCCAAACATTTCAAGTGCTACTCAACTGGCTTTAGATAAGCCAGTCCTTTATTAGTATATACGTGCTTTGTTAGTAATTCTTTGTTAGTAATTCTATCGCTCGAAGTGGAGTCGAAAGAGATGAGTTTTCAGCCTGCGCCGGAAGATGTGCAAGCTATCTGCTGTCCTGATTTCAAAGGGGAGCTCATTCCACCATCATGCAAGATTGCCATTGTTTGTGTTCCAGGACCGGTTGATCTCCATGACTCTGGATAAAGACAACGAGGTGGCAGTGCAGACCATGAAGCTGCTGCTCCTCATCTCCAGGTGAGTCTGTTGTTCGATCATCTTTAAAGTGCTCCTACTATTTGTATTTGCATCAAACTACTCCTGTGTCCTCAGAACATCAGATGATGCTCTCAGTCCAGAGGACTACCAGCAGCTGCTCCAGTTAGTTTACTCCTCACAGCGCCCCCTGGCGGCCGCTGCAGGGGAGCTGCTCTTCTCACGGTACGGTCACCTCCATCCATCCAAAGAACTAAAACTGATTTAAAAAAACTGTTATTTAATGTGTGTCCGGATGTTGTTGGTCTCCTCCAGGCTTCTCAACACTGCAGGCCCTACATCTGTCTGTCTGTCTGTCTGTCTGTCTGTCTGTCTGGCCTCACTTGTGCACAACAAACTGTGCTTGTTGAGATGTTGGTAGCGTCGGTGCGTCAGGCTGCAGAGGGACCATCACTGGCAGGAAGGAGTGGAGCAAAGAAGGTCAGTGGGAGATTGTTTCCATTTTTTATGAGCAGGAAAGTATTAAAACAGTTTCGATACAACAATTGTACCTAAGAACAGTACTTTAGTAAATATACGTGCTGGTGCTACTGATAACTGTAGCATCACTAATGTGTAATGTAAGCCACTGAAACATGCTCAAAAAGACATTTGAATAAACTGGTCTGTTGGAATGAATGTTTCAGGTAATGAATGCCAAGGAAAGGAAAATCCAGAATGATGACTGTACCAAGCTCACTGATCACTTCCTCGTGGTGCTTCCAAAGTTACTTTCCAAGGTATTTATTCTTTAATACCTAATATAATAATAGTTATATTCTGTGGATTACATTATAATGTCTGTTATTTTATGATAATGTTTGTGACGTTTTCAGAGAGTAGTGACTGTGTGGCCTCCCTGATGAAGATTCCTCAGTTCTTCCTCCCTGAGTGTCCTGACTCTGACAACACACAGGTCTGCATCACAGGCTTTCAACTCACACACACATCACAGGAATCATTTATGACAAATCAATGGGATGACACAGTTTCAATATGTGTTGAAACCAAGTATTGGAGCTTGAATGTGATATTGTATTAACTTTCCAACCCACTGTTACCAATATGATTAGTTCATTCCTCCTCGTCCTCAGGCAGTGTCGGCTCTGACTGCAGAGATGGAAACAGTTTTGGAGCGCCACGCTGGACCCTCTGTTCTGGAGGCGGCTGCCCGTACGTCCCTCAGTCTGTGTGGCGGCCTCCAGCGCCACAGCCCGGGACGCCAGAGACTCTGTGGTGCAGAGCTGGGTGGATCAGCTGACAGAGCTGCTGGGGGGCTCGCTGAAGGTGAGGGGGCCTGTCACACTGCAGGAACAAAGACATGGTGATGAATGGATTGAGACTTAATGTCTGTCATAATCCTATTGACAGTCCGGATCGTTTGAAGAACAGTACATTTCAGGAACCCCTTATGGGGTCCGAAGAAAGTTTGATGTTTTTGGGTCACGAGATACAAATACTTCAACATTTTTCATATCTTTCTCTATTTTTTCCTTTTTGGTAGAGATTATTGCACATTTGTACCTCCTCTTCAAGCCATATTATAGTAGACATAACTATGTTTTTTATTCTAAAAGGTGCCAAACAGGTTGTATGCTTATAATTAAACGCCTTACTTGACACGATTACTTATTATTTGCTATTCCTCGGTTGTAGGGTGACAGTTTCTCTGCTGATGAGGAGAAAACCGGAGACATTTTAGCCACACTGAAGAAACTCAGAGCTTTCCACAAGTAAGGTTTGAGAGCTGTTTGAGCTGACCGTATTTTGCCAGTGATGTGTATTTATTTGCTGTTTCTCTGTGTTTTGTAAGCTGTCACAACCTCCTCAGGTGGAACCTGTTTGAGCTGTTGTCTCCTCTCCTGTCAGTGGAGAGCAGTGAGGGAGGAGCACCGCCTGAGGTACCAGCTCTGCTTCTTTAAAGTCAAGTTTGTACAAGTGTTATGGATTGATTTATCCACAATCTGTCTTGTGCCTCTTTCCCTCTTCTTTATATGTCTGAAGGTGCTGCTGGAGGTACTGCAGTGTCTCTCCTCCTGCATGATCTGGTCCCTCAGCACCAGTACCGACACATTAACCTCCAGAGTGAGTTACATCTGTTGCACTCGGGCTGACGTTTTAACTAGTGCAATATTAATGAATTTAGAACTAGAACAATAAGAAATGTGGATGCATAAATAGTTGACTGACTGTATTTGATAAACATGAATCAGTTCGGTCATCTTTAAAGCTACAAATGTACTGCTCAAATAAAAAACGTTGGGTTTTAGACTGTTGTTGCAACAGAAACATACATTTTAAGGCTTAGGCTCTAATTGCTGAAATTCTACCATCCACACAATTAACAATGAATACAATATTCAGTAGATAGTGAAACAAAATGATACAGAGACTTGATGAAAAGATATAATGTGTGTTAGTATGTTAAGCAATAGAAAGAGCTTTTAAGTAAGACTGTATTTCTAGAGATGCCCATATCAAATGACAATTTTCTTTGAACTAAATGCACATATTTGAAGGCAAATTCTGCCCTTTTGTCATCAATATGCCTTGTTTTTAAGCCCTGTGTGTGTGCCTGTACAAAAAGATCCGTTAATATGGTCTTATGAAATCATCAAATTATCTGTAGGCAAGATAATGTGATGTGTTTGAATCTGTGTGTGTGTGTGTGTGTCTCAGGAGAAGGCCGTGGCCCAGAGGCTCCAGCTGCGTCTCTTCTGTGAGCGAGGTCTCCACTGTCTCTCCCACTCTGACCCCAGGGTGCAGCAGCAGGTAAACTGATGTTTTAAAAATCATGGCACATTTTACTTTTATTTTCAACTTTCTAACGTCCTCTCTATTTCCCATGTCAGGCCTTCCTGGGAGTCTGTGACGTTCTGACGGCTCACTCCTTCCAGCTGCAGGTGTGGGACCCCAGCTGCTTCGGGCCTCTACTCTACACCCCCAGTCCCAAACTGCAGAGGGCGCTCTCCACCTTCGTGTGCATGCACGTCTTCACTGGACCAGACTGTGAGAGCCAGAGCGGGGGTGAGACATCTGCATGATTACATGAAGTGTTTATTTGACATCCTTTAACCTTTGTGCAAATGTGTTATGCGCTTTATTGCTGAAACTAGATGTTTCATCGTCACTGTGCGGGATGATTATGTGCTGAGGCTGTTTCTCAAATGAATCAGCTTAACTGTGTTCCTCTGTGCTCACCTAAAGTTCATTTCAAGACTTGTACGAACAAGCGTAAATATCTGCATATTAATAGAACCAAATACAATTCAACAAGATCATTAGGCTCTTTTTCTGTAGATACAGGAATAATAATTTCACCTTTTTTAAAGCATTGAACAGTTATTAAAATAAAACGATGTGAAAAGTTTAGAGGTTTACACATCTGAAAAGTAACACACACTACTTTTGTTAAGGGCCACAAAAGTTTTGGAAACAACTGGTTTAATTTCAACAATATATAATTTTTTGAAAAGTAAAATAGCAATCTGATGTAGTGAAGAAAAATAAACAATATTTCCCTCTGAAATCTAGTAGAGTAGAAGTGTAAAGTAGCATAAGATGAAAATCCTCACGGCTAACACAAGCTTTAGACACGTTCTGTTATGCAGTTACAAATCCTGCAGGTCCGACTCCACACATCCGAACAGCTGCCTTCCTATAGGTGTGTGTGTGTAATGATCATGCACCCAGGAGTGTGTGGGACCCCCAGCAGAAACACAGAGCAGGGTTTACTCAGCAGATGGCACTCTCACTCTGTGGACCTCAGCCTCCTTCCCTCTGAAGCTGTGATTCAGTGTAGCTGTTCTCTGGGTACAGACATGCAGATCTGAAATGCACGGCCACACATCAGGCCTGATAGCTGCCTGCTGAGCTGCCTGCTGACTGTAAACTGGGTCTGATTTGACCACCTGACCTAACAAGTGACCCTCAATTACAAAGCAAACCCTGTTAATATCCTCCCTTTAAACTGGCTGTACTAATTTGCAGTAAATGATGTTATACTTTGTTTTCAAAGCCATGCTGCTTGTAAATTGATGACAGCAGTGTGTTCCCGTCTGATCTGAAATGAGTCAAACAAGATTGACATGTTGGAAATACATCATGTTTTCTTTGTAAAGTCCTGCAGGTGAAACCTATAAATCCATTGATGGCTGACTGTCACTAAAACATTTGATTATCTTTACAATAGCTTTACTTTCCGAGACATATTGCATCCAAATGTGGGATCGTCCAGAGAAGTCAATAGCGGTCCTGGTGGGAATCTCTTAAATGTTAAACAAATACAATACAGGATTATTGTTTTTTCGAACATGTAATAAAAAGCTATTGTTTTATTGGATTTGCCTGGTAAGGGTTTTGTTATATAGGCAGTGTTTTCTATTAGCTGCTGGATCAGAGATCACTCGGAGGGTAAGGGCCCCGAGTTAAATCATAAAATCAGGGCAATCTCTTTCCGTGAGAAAATTCCATTAACTCTGGCTCACCTCTGAGCCGATTTTATTAGCCTTGTGAAAGATTGAAGCCACATGGTGTCACAACCATAACTCTAGTCTTATGTTATCTTTGATTTCCACCTGCTAAAGCCATTGTCCTCAAACTTACTAAAACACTCTGCTTTGTTCTCTTAGTTTCTGTTATATGATTTGTCATGATTAATCACTCTCTTCCCCGTCTCTCACCCTCGACCACTTCACATCCAACCGCACGCTTCATCTCCATCTGGCTTCCTCAGTCAGTGGGAAAACTGAGGAGGAGAGGCTGGAGGAGCTACACAAACGCAGAAATATGCTGGCAGCCTTCTGCAAACTCATAGTGCATCGAGTTCTGGAGATGAGCATGGCAGCTGAGGTCTTCATTTACTACACGAAGGTAAAGCTTCAAAAGATGGACATTTTGGAAAAAAGGTTAATCAGCTTTCCTGCCAAAAGTTAGATTGATATGATACCCCTCTCATGTCTGTAATAATAGGAAGCTATACCCAACCGTTGGTTAGCTTAGCATAATGACTGGAAAGAGCTAGTCTGGTGATAAAAACCCACATCTGTTCGTATGTGACCATTTCAAGATTGGGGTAGACTGGTAGTCAAGAAACAAGCCGTCATAAAACAGCCACTTGTGTTTTTAACACTGTAGTTTTGAATATATTATACAAACAACATACTCAATTTTAATTACAGGCCTTTAGAAGTGCAGGAAGATACATTGTATTACCTTTCAGCAGAGTCAGGTTAACTGTTTCCCAAGTTAAGCTAAGCAGCTTTTGGCTGTAGCTTAAAATGTACAGTCTGGCATCATCAGGTTTTGATCTAATAATTAAACTCTTGGCACAATTAAAAAATAAAACCCTTCCTTTAATACAAGTATGTGCTACATAGCTAACTTCTCCCTGTTTGTTCTAGTACTACAACGAGTTTGGAGACATCATCAAGGACACGATGTTCCGGACCAGACAGATGGATAAGATAGAGAGTGTGCTCTGCTTGCAGCAGGTAGAGTAAAGACAAACATGTCCTGTAACTGTGCTCATTGATTGTTAGGACTCATTTGCTGTTTTGTTTCTGTTGTTTTAATGTGACATTTTTTATGCTGCTGTCTAGGTCTGTCTGGGATGCTGAATTTAAATTATTCCTGTTTGTCCTCTTTCCTCAGCTGTTGGTCCGTCTGAAGCGTGAGCAGGAGAGCGGGGGGGGGCTCACCCGGGCGTCCAGACCTTCACCAGCATCAGAGAGCTCGCCCTCAGCTTGGGGGACCAGTTCAAGTTTCGTGAGTGTGTCGTCATGATCCACAGGTTAGCTGGGGCTCCGTCGCATTACCTAGACCAGTGTTTCTCAAACTTTTTCATACCAAGGACCACTTAACCAATAAAAAAAACACTCGCGGACCACCTAACTCCACAAATATCCCAAAACACATAGTTTTTCTAGAACAGATTACAAATCGCCTGAAAATGGTACAAACAGGTGGCAACATGTGTGACGAAGGTGTTGCCCTGGGCTATATCATGCAGTAGAACGTTGAAACTTAAGCTCGCTCCATTGCGGAGATATTCCCGCGAGAGTGCGGAAAACTTAAATTTATTTATTTATTTCAAATGTGAAATGTTACCAATATACTCACGGACCACCAGTGGTCCGCGGACCACACTTTGAGAAGCACTGACCTAGACTATTGTTTTCACTTTGTCTTCTGCCTTAATTGTGAGTTTTGTATTTGCAGGAACGGCATAGAGTTTGTGTTCAGCGAGTTCAGTCAGACGGCAGAAACACCTACTCCGCCGTACCTCTCCTACCTGCCCATCCTCAGTGAGTTCTCCAGCAAACTGCTCAAACCAGACAAGAAAACAGTGTAAGTGCTGCGCGAAACATTCAGGCTTACAAACATGTTTTTAAAAGTGGCTTCCTGTAAGTGTTGTTCCTGTCTGTGCAGGTTCTCCTACCTGCAGAAGCACACAGCAGAGAAGGTTATTGACCTCAGGGAGGAGAGCTGGCAGCCGCTCCTCTACTATCGAGCCTCCCTGCTGGCTGCAGCTGAAGGGGAGGATGCCGCGTCGTACGTTAGCTCTGACAGGAAGTACCTGCCCAGTCGCTCCAAACTAAAACTAGAAGGTGCCAGAACTAATCGTCAAACCAAGCACATACGTGTTGTGTTCTTAAAGGTCACCTATTATGCAAAATCCACCTTTTCATGTCTTTTACACAAACATGTGTCCCCTCTGTGTAAAGAGATTCTGAAAGTTTCAGGAACAAATATTCGCTCACTTTTTGTCCTGATCCATTTATATAAAAACCTGTCTGCAAATGAGCTGATCAGATTTTGGCCACTTTATGAAGTCATAACGATTTTTTTGGCTTGTGTAACGTAAAAGACAGAGAATCAGCACTTTTAAAACAGGGCTGAAACAGAGGGGATTATGGGATGCTACAATGATCTGTTTGGTGTGTCGAGCCAAACACTTCAGAGACATGTTTGTATATATCTGATACCTATAATATATTGATGAGAAACCGTATAATAGGGGACCTTTAATGCAGCCAGCTACATCATGTTTTTGTCTTATTCCTTAAGGATGCAAGTCCGCCTGCCCGTTGAGCCCTTCTGACTCCAAAGTAGCTAAAGTTAGAAAGTCCAGCTTCAGTCCAAGGTGAATTGATTATGTCTAAACCAATGACACATTAGATCTCCTCCACCATGCTCACACTAATAACTGTGACCTCCTGTAACTCCTCAGCCATCAGGAAAAGACAGCAGACACGGATCCCTTTTCCATCCCCGTGGAGCGTCCTGCAAAGAGATCCAACATCCAGGGAACTGTACTCAGCATCCTCAACGAGGCGGAAGACGACACTGTGGAAGTTGAACTGTAACAGCTTTTTTCTGTCTCTGTAATTATGTGAGGAAACACCGGCAACCCATCCCCCTCTACAGTCCTGTTAATACAGGTTTGTTTAAACGCAGTACAATGTGTTCAATATAAGGACACGTCTGCTACATCCAGATTGTTTTTTGTATCAACAAATCCCACGAAAACACTTCAGCCAATAGGAATTTATTAATTGTGCAGAGAGAAGCCGATATATTCTATTATTGTGCCATAAATCCACATTTTTGCACAGGATTGTTCCACATAAATAAGACACATTGCACTAAATCACATGTTTCTACATTGTAAAGACATGGGAATTGTATTTGACTTTGAATCACGTCCCCTCCGGCTGCTGGAAACACTGATTGGAGCAACACATATGTATTTATCCACAGCTGACAAATGCACTTTCACTGCTGATTGTTTTACAGAGCCTATTCAAAATAGGCACATTTATATATTTCTCATAAAATGGGCTTAGGGCAACACAGAGGCTCACGCAGTCAGAAGGACTTTTTCAAGGGGTTTGTTAAATATATAAAATAACACTATACTTATCTTTGTTTATCAAATAATGTCTCAAATTATTTAAGTTAAGTGTTTTTTATTCACAGACCACTTTCATTTGAGGACCAAGTGAATGAGTATTTTGTTAAGCATTTTTCCCTAAATACACTTGCATAATTTACCTGAATGTTACAAGTGACATTTGGATCACACTTAGATCCAAAACATGAATATTATGATATTACTCAGTATTGTAAGAATGCTTTATTGTCCTGGCTGCCACTTTATTATAACTCCTTGTTAAGGTTTGCCAAACATTCCTTATGTATTGCAGTTATTAATTTAAATAAAAAAGTCAAATCTGATACATTTCTCCATATATTTAAATTGTTAATTTGTATTACTGCCTTTACAGCTTGTCCCACTTTACACCCATGAAGTCATTTCCCGAGAGGGTCAATATTTCACTGCATTTCAACATCTGTATTTAGTTTAGTCTAAAATAACATGACTGAGCAGCTGCCATTTTAATCTAACAGACATGTATATGTATAGAGCATATCAAAAGCAGTCTGTACTAGATGCTTTAAATGAAAAAGCACAGTCCATGTATTTACTTTTCCATTAAAAGGCTTTATTATTAATTTAAAGAAAAGCAAAAACATTTTAAAATTGGTTCCTTTTGTTCTGTCAAAGTACATTACAAATTAAGTACTTGGTAACATAGAAAAAAGTCTCTAAAACAATTTCCCGAATCATTTACAACACAGCAAGCACCAAATAAATATTTACAGGTATTTATAAACTCTTCTCTAATAATTTAATAATAACCCCATCTCACAAATACAGGAAATATATGTCATAATGAGTGCAGACCTGTACAAAATACTGTGTGTGTGTGTGTGTGTGTGTGTTTGGCAGTGTGAACTGTGTGCAGCAGGCTTGACGGTGGTTTGTTTGGCAACTCCTCATTTCAACAAACACCCATTCATGAATTTACAATCTTGTAGAAAAGCTTCCATTATGATCACTGGAATGTAACACTAGCCAATGCCTTCAGATGATAATTAGCTCAAATCCCGAATCAACCAATCAGAATGTGATTTAGCTCATGAATGTTATAACACGATACTGATTTTCAGATGAGATACCACTCGCCCCAGATATTTTTTTATACAAAAGCATTACACGACTTTTCCTGTGTTCACGTGTGTGTGTGTGTGCAGAGGTCTAAACGTGCCGCTTGTGACATCACAAAGTCAGCTGTGATGACTTCTGTAAGCGAGGCTGGTGAACATATTTAAAACATTCGGTAATTTGAGCAACCACCATCTGCTCTGATCATATTTCCTGTCCAAGTGTGTGATACTGTGTCCATTTTATCCAGCACATCTGACCCCCACCAGTGCTCTGTTCACTTCCTGTTTATTGAAGTTTGTCCTGAACCTGTGAATCTTGTCTTGATGAGATTCATCCACTGCAGGTTGGGCTGTTTCCTGGAGCGCACGGCACTCAGCAGGTGAGAGAACGCTACAGGGGTCACTCAAAGTCATCTTCATATTCATATTCGTCCAGGTTGCAGTGTGGACTGGGGATCTGAAAGAAGTGTCTCTTTGTCAGACCCAGCTCAGTGGAGATGTGCTGCCCTAGAGGGCTCAGAGGATTTTCATACCTGAACAGAAACATAGAGGAAAAGATCAGGGATCATTCAGACACAGTCAATATTCTCAATTATAACACTCAGACTGTTTACATTTGGAAAAGCTCATTTGCTTTCCTGCTGAGAGTTATGAAAAAAGAACCAGTAGCTGCTTACAGGAGCGTAGCAGAAATACTAGATGCCTCTATCTATGCAATATTGTGCCAATATTCATAGTGGCCAACCGTGTAATTACAACCATCCCATTGGCTCATACTATGGTCTTTCTTATGCTAAGCTAATATAACTAGCAGCTTCATTTGAACTATACTCATACAGGAGTGGTGTCGATCTTTTCTTCTTACTTTTAGCAAGAAAGTGAATAAGTGTAATTCCTTAAAACAGACAGGAGATTTTGAACTGGAGAGAACAAAGGAGACAGGGACAGAGATGGTGTACAGTTCTTCCTCAGAAGTGGAAGTGCACACACACACACACACACACACACACACACACACACA
>CALSBZ010005395.1:527506-560313 GCA_943591055.1 Gobionotothen gibberifrons
ACACACACACACACACACACACACACACACACACACGGTTTAGGACTGGACTCACAGAGAGGAAGAGGGGGGGACAGTGAAGTCTCTGCTGCTGACCTGAGGTCTTACCTGCTCCGGTTAGCTGCCTG
Organism: Gobionotothen gibberifrons; assembly: GCA_943591055.1. Lineage (NCBI taxonomy): Eukaryota > Metazoa > Chordata > Actinopteri > Perciformes > Nototheniidae > Gobionotothen > Gobionotothen gibberifrons. The sequence goes on from CALSBZ010005395.1 coordinate 527,635, forward strand.
TCTTTAGAAGTTGGTGGTGTTCCTAAAACCACACAACATACCTGTCAACAGCCTCATCTACCACTGACTCTCTGAGGGTCTCTGGCGCGGGACACAAGGCCTGACCTCTGACCTGACTCTCACTGTCTCACTGCACAATAGACCATCTAAAGAAATGTACTATCAATTAAAACTCTGCACTTCCTGCCATTTGATGTTGAAAGTTCTGCCATAAAATGAGGCTATTTGTGTTCTGCATATACTGTGAGCCCTCACAATAACAGTACATATTTGTTATTACAATATGTAACAATATTCAGGGCCTCATTTATAAAACTTCTGAAGAAATGTACTTGGGAATACTTTGTAAAGCCATGACATACATCAAACCATGAACAAACTCCTATTAACCGCAGACAGACAAAAACATCCATCTGGCAGTTTCTAAAAAAGATTATAAATCCATGCATTCAACTCAATATGTTAAGTAATTGACATGTTAAATGAACAATGTTATATATTGTTGTTTATAAATAGGGTTGAAATAATAGTCATTGATTTTGAAAATAAATCTGAAACATTTCATTACCACTGTTACCAAGCTGTCTTTTACGGAAGAGGATTAGGGCCACATACATTTTTTTTTTGGGAGGATTTTATTTTTCTCATTTTTTTGTTCTGAGGGAAAAGTCAGAATTCTGAGATTAAAGTCAGAATTCTGAGAAATAGCTTTTATTCGGGGTTATGAGTTGGTGTCAAAGTAAAAGAATTACAAAGAAAATAAAGGACAGTTTTAGCGGTTTAATGAATCCAGCCCTGGACTTACGCGTCGTTGCACTGATCGTTGGCGGCCTCCTCGGCCACCAGGATGTCGTACTCCTCCGCAGCGTACTTCTCCCAGTCGGAGAACTCCTGGCTCTCTGTCTCCATCTCCTGAAAAAACACCAAACGAAACGTGATCCCCTCGACCTCTGACAGAAGAACAAGTTGTTTCCGTCTCACATCGTCTGAATGCCTTACCCTGATCACAGAGAACGGGTCCTTCTGCTCGTGGTCCAGGTACTTCTCGATGTTGAAGAACGTGTCGAAGAAGATGTGGGACAACTTGCACCTCTTCAGGTCCCGCAGAGTGATCTTACCTGGACGGGATAAAAGATCACTTTAGATGAGGCAGAGGATTATAAAAGTATTTAGGATGCCTCAGTACAAGGTTTTAGTCTGACTTTGCCATTCACTCTAGCTTTTCAAAATGTGCCTGAGAGTTATACAGAAGTGTGTCAGGGATTATGAGTGTGATCTCTTGTCTACTGATTAAACCACAAAACAGCTGGGCCTAGGGATGCATACCGGTATCCGGTATTACCGAAATACCAGTTACTGGTGGCTACAATTTTTTTTATATAGATTGCATAATCGTTTTTCTTCATATTTGATGTATTTTTCATTGTTTGTTCAATACTAGAAAGGTAAAAGTCCCACAAATGCTGTGATGGGATTTGTTTTCTCTCACCAGTGAAGGCAAATGTTGATTTTAAAGATGAGATTTGTTTGTTTGTGCAATGCCGAGATCTCATGACCTTTATTCTATTATTTATTTGTCGAATCTCAGGTTTAACATGAATTATAACGGTGCTATAACGGTCTGTTTGCATTGACAAGATGTGCTATTCACGCGGCACACCTGATGGCGGGTGTTATAAAAGATATTCCATAATCGGTTTTCTTCATATTTCTTATGTATTTTTCATTGTTTGTTCAGTACTAAAAAGGTCCAAGAAGTCCCACAATTGAATTTAATATTCATTTGACATGTTAACTATATCGTAAAGCGCTTCATGGGAGTAATTGTGGGATGATACATTTTCAAAGTATCACGATATGTATCGGTTGAGTATCGGTATCGTTCAGTGGTATCGGTATCGTAAAAAGGTCAACGATATGCATCCCTAGCTTGTCCACACTACTTCAAGCCGAAACTGTTGCCAATATTCCATTCCATTAATTTGTCAATCGTATTACCTGCCTCATCTGGTCTCTAAAATGTTAAATAATAAATAAATGTGTGTGACAAGTTGTAAGAGTTTACTGTCAAGTAGTAAAAAAAATTATACAATACACATCCTATTTCTTAAAGATGTAAACACAGAAAGGAAGCACCTTATCAGATTTGAAAACCTTCAAATGTTTGGATTCAATGATATAAAAACAACTGACCGTGTATTCAAACATTTTTAATCTGGATGAACTGAACATGTTGTTAGCCAGCCTAACCTCTCATGCAGCTGTTTAAAAGGCTTTAAGATTTCAATGTAACTTCCACAGCGAGCCCTGCCTGATGTTTGGAGGCTGATGCTAGCTCATACTAATTCAAAAGGCGATTGATTCTTAAATTAAACTTTCAACCCAAAATATATATTCTATGTCAGGCCTGAAATGAATGGCCGTGATTTGAATATCTTTGTAGCCCTAAAAAAAGTTCTGTATTTCCTGACAGTGGCATTTTAGACTGGGCTGTTTATGAAAACTCCTCTAGACTCATCTGATCTGCTGTTAACTGGTCATCAGTGTAATATCTCTATGTAATGTAATCTACAACTAATCTAACTGTACGCCTATACTGAAGAGCAGAGACCTTCTAAAGAATACCACATTTAATGAGACATTTTAACAGACTTTAAAACTCTTAAAACGGTTCTGTCGGGAGGAGGCATAACCGTGGAGGGAAATACCATCCTCAAAAATAAGTTGTTGCGTCTCGTATGACATGCTATAACACACAGTTGCAGTAGCAGCAGGTCGGGTAAGGGGCACATTCCTGCTGCGGCTATCAATACTAAACATGCATACCTCACCGGGGACTAGTGTCTTCTGAGCTAAGTGCTGGCGGGCATTTGTTGACAGTGTGGATGACACCGACAGCTGGCATCAGTCTCATCTGTTTCCCTCCCTCAGCTCAGGATCAATGTGTGTGTGTGCCTTTCTCCCTGCTGTCTGACTTTCCGGTGTGTGTGTGTGTGTGAACTTGTGTATGAACGTGAAAAAGGTCTGACCTTCCACTTCCGGCTTGACGAGGTCCAGCATTTGGCAGAGGCAGTCCTCGAAGGGGAGGGGCTCGATGGCCATGGTCTCCAGCTTCTGGCACTGGTCCTCGTAGAAGTACTCCAGCTCGTACATGCTGAGCACCCCGTCCCCGTCCAGGTCCATACAGCGGAACCAGTACTCTATACTGAGAGGGGGGGAGGGGTAAAGAAGCAGAAAGGTGCATGTAAGAAAAGACAGAAAGGTTTTAAAGAAACAAGAGATGCAATCAGTGTGGGTGTGAGTCTTCATGAGGGGTATTTTCATAAACAAAAGCAAAAATAGGCAGTGAAAAATATTGTCGTTAATTAAAACTTAATAAAAATGATTTCCTATAAGAAAAACATAACTAAAATGATATAAACAATTGACCCAATTGATTTAAGTTTCAGTTATTTAGCAATTATGTATATCAATAACAGACACGTGCCTTTTTGGGGCGAATGTTCTGAGCCGAAAAAAGGTGGAACCTTAATCCCTAGAACAGTAAGTGTTCCTCAAGATCAACAGAATGTTTAATGTTTAATGCCTGATAAATAATGTCTATGTCGAGTCGAGTACAATTAAAAAAACAAGGACATTATTTAAGTATTGGAGATCAAATGCCATTTAACCAAGCTATTCACTTCATTTTCCTGTGGTAGAAAATCTAAAAGATGTAAACATTATGACTATTCCTATAATAGATGTTTAAGCATGTGTTTTCTATGTATATTTAAAGCTCCCATGTCATGGCCATTTCCACTGATCATAATTCCATTGTTGAGGTCTACTAAAATAGATTTATACTGTGCAATTTTCCAAACTCACATTGGTTTCGCATACAGCATCTCTGTAAAGTATGTGTATTCAGCAGTATTCACTCTCTCCACTAAACGGCTCGTTGCAGCTCTTGCTACGTTGTGAATCGCGCTGAGCTCCGTGGAGGTGTGATTTCCTTGTTTAGCGATACACAGCGAAACACAGCCAAACTCATCCTGAGCACACACAAAGTCACAGCCGAAATAAAAACAATAAGTGTGGCTTGATATTGAGTAAGAAAAAGGTTTATAGGTTGATAAACGCTGAGAATGGGTCTGCAGAGAGAATTTCGCCGCGATCCCAACTGTCTGTTATCAGCCTGCAGCCAGGGAGGAGAAATCAGCAGAGCTGCCTGCACTGAGTGTGTGTGTGGATTGGTCAATTTGGACCAATCAGCGGGGGCTTAACGTAACGGCTCTGCGGACGTAACGTAACGGCTCCACGGATTGGCCCATTTGGTTCCGGGTACCGCATGACCGTGTCGCGTCATAGCTCTGGGCGTGGCTACTGGGTATTTCTACGACACAGTACTCAGGAAGTAAACAATGGACAATGACGTATCTCCAACGAGGCGTTTTGGGGAGGTATTTTCTGTTTTAGAGTTTTACTCACTACAGGGTGTACTTTGAGGGTTTTGACTCTGCACACCGTTTACATGCAGAAAAACCTTCATAACACACAAGGGGACGGGTAATAACCGGAAAAGCATGACATGGGCCCTTTAATGACATACATGTGTGTCATTAATCCTGGCCATAACAAAAACAACACCTACTGTAAAACTAAATCTTACAGAATCTCAGCCAGAATTAGGAATCACACTCTAAGTGGAAATTAACTAGAAAATGAAGGCAAATTCAAAAATGTCAAACGTTTACAGCCTTGGTCTACACACCTGGTGTCGGTCTTCTTGTCCTCCTCAGAGATGAGGAACCAGACAAAATCAGCGTAACTCAGCCGCCCCTCCTTGTACACCTTTCTGTCTCTGAAGGAAAGAAAAAAACTAACTGTTACTAATGACACCTAAAGAGTGTTGTTTCAAAAATGTTTAATGATTTGCACACAACTTGTGATTGGCATCTTTTAAACTCCCATTAAAAATCTCCACGTACCTTGTGACTGTCCCTGAGAATATCCTCTCAATCATCTTCTGGGAAAGGGCTGGAAAAACACAGCAAACAGATCATTTAAAATCCAGACTGTTGGAAATAAAAACCTTTCACTCACAGCGCTCTCAGTTAATGTACATCTTATTCACAACACATGTCATCCATTCTCACAGACTGTAAATCCAGAGTGGCTAGTCTAAGCTCTTATTTTTTTTTTATCTTGACAACTCTATAAATCCTCTAGTCATCGTTTGGCCATGTAGTCGTAGAAATTGTTCCAGACATGGCGTCATTCGAGGCAGAGTATAAATGCTGCTCTCTTATTGATCTTGTGTCTCATTTCCCCTGCCTCACTCACAGACCATCAACTAAGAACATGTGGTGTGGAGTGTGTGTGTGGAGAAGCGCCAAAGAGAAGTCTATTTCTCACAGTGTGTGTGAGCAGTAGACCCAGACAATAACACTAATGCTTTTTATTTGTACATGAAAGTTTAACCTTCTGACAGTGCCAACAAATGCATGGAAAGTGAGAGAAAAGCTGTGTTCTGACAAGGTTTCAGCACCTTTGTTGTTTGAACTGTGTGTGGGAGTACAGACATACAGTTTATCTGAAATCAACTGAGACTAGACTGCTACGTCTCCTTAAAGGTCCCTTATTATGCAAAATCCACTTGTTCATGTCTTTTATACATAAATATGTGTCCCTTCTGTGTAAAGAGATTCTGAAAGTCTCAGTCTCGCTTTTTGTCCTGATCCATTTATATAAAAACCTGTCTGATCAGATTTGGCTACTTTGTGATGTTGCAATGTTTTTTTGGCTTGAGAAACCATTAGCCAATCACCAACCAAGGTAACACCCGCCCACCTTATCACATGAATCTCCTCCTAGAGCACCATTGTGTTCTTTTTAACCAATCAACTCGCAGAGCTATATGGGGAGGGGCAGGCCATTTGCATTTAAAGCTACAGAGGAAAGGAGGAGGAACAGTACAGCAAAGGAAAGCGATAGTACGGAGAAGGAGAGTGGAGGGCGACTGTGGCTGCGAGGGAGTGCGGTCGTCTTTCAACCAGAAGGTTGTGGGTTCGATCCCAGCCCATGCAGTCAACATGTCGATGTATCCTTGGGCAAGATACTTAACCCTGAGTTGCTCCCGATGGCATGGCCAACGGTGTGTGAATGTGTGTGAATGTTAGGTCCTAGAGCAAGTGGTACTGCTCCGTATGAATGGGTGTGAATGGGTGAATGACATGTAGTATGTAAAGCGCTTTGAGGGTTCGTAAAGACTGGATAAAGCGCTATATAAGTACAGTCCATTTACCATTCCATTTACAGACACAGAATCAGCACTTTTGAAACAGAGGGGTTTATGGGATGCTGCAATGCACGATCCGTTTGGTGTTTTGAGCCAAAACACTTCAGAGACATGTTTTGTATAATGTCTGAGACCTATACTATATTGTTTAAAGAGAGTAGAATAGGAGCCTTTAAAGAGAGGTGAACCTTGGTCATTGTGCTGGGCCAGGTCTTTCTGGTCTATGTAGAGGTCGTGGTCGGTGTCCAACTCCCAGAACTTGCAGTAGATAACGTAGAAATGTTCATAAGAGAAGAAGTCTGTCAGCTGGTTCACGTCGTCCTCCTGCTCCAGCAGCGCCAGATTCTGGGACAAACGAAAAGTCAACATTTCAATGATAGGTTTTTGTTTTATAGATGGTCAATATACCGGTACAATTTGCCAACGTGTCTATTGTAAATATCCATTATAGTTTACAGACAGGCTGCCTTCTACACGTGGGGTAATCACACATGCAAAATAGTCTTCAGGTGCAACTAGAAAGACACCATTAGTTTTACCGAAAATAAATTGGTTTAAATAATAAATAAAAACAAGAACAGATTAGGCTACCATTTTGGTGAGAATATTGTTATCATACCAGATATCAAAAATGGCCAAAACAACCAAAAATAATTGTTCTATAATAAAACATACATGATTGTGAACAATGAAAATGAAAACGTGTGAATTTGAAGATAAATGTTTTCATCAATAACTTGAATGCTACCTTTCCACCTTTTTTATTTAATCATGGTTTAAAAATAAATATTATTAAATATTTTTGGGTCAAACAGACACACAAAAAGTGGATTTTTAGTACCAGAGATAAAACATTAGTTTGGTTTTGTAGTCTTGTACCTGAAGTAAGTTACTTTTCCTGAGCTCACAACATGTTATTTTTCCGGTCCATGAACGATTCACATTGTAGAATATCCTCTGAATCACCTGCAAAACAGTTTACTGTGTTAACAACTAAATATTTCACCAGAAAAAACATTTTGAGGCATTTTTGCAATCTTACAATAGTAATGAGCTGTTCTTTGAGTTGTGTTAGCATACCGTTGTGATGTATCGTGAGTGAAAGTCCGGTGCCTCCTTCAGAAAGGCCAGGCCTGCGTGTGTGTTCACCACATCCTGAAAACCATAGAGTCAAGTCAGCTCTCTCTGTCTGTCCTGCACGTCTGACTCATCTCCATAACAAACCCCTCAAAACACACCGTGTGCAAAAGAACAAATCAATGACATGCTGTGCTTACAACAAAAACAAATACACAAGCTCAGTCAAAATCTGCAGTTACTTTCAGAAACGAGTCAAATCAAAGCAAACCACATGTGCCTTTCTTTTGTGTTGCTCATTCAGAATAGGCTTTTAAATGCCTGCTTATTCAACCATTCAAAGTTGTCAGTGTCCATCTACATCACTCAGCGCATATGCTTTATACATTTTGCCACGTAAAGAAAAAGCTGCAGGCCTTGTTGGAAGAGGTCATCACATTTAAATAACTATTTGAAGTCAGAAAACACCGGGTCAACCGCTTTTGGGATGTGCTTAAGTCTTTTGGCTCTGACAGCAAAGCGATGAGAAGGCCAGAGAAAAGCATTCTCTGGAGACTGCTCTTCACCTTCCTCATGCCATAAAGTCACAGGGGGTGTGCTGCATTTCAAATAAACTGGAGCTATATTTTTTTCCCATGAAACTCCCCCACGTCTTTTTTTTTTTTCTCTACCCCCCTTCCACTTACTCTGCTGGGGGAAAAAATTGTTGACATAAATGCGAAGGCGGCAATGAAATTAAAAGGCCTTATTTCAGGGCAGCCGTCGTGCCTCTTTGACTCTTAGTGTGAGAAATTAAATCATAGAGAAACACATAAATCACAGCGCACAGGAAACAGGCGGGGACAGTCAAATCTACTCCACTGCAATCCGCCTTTCATTCATCAAAACAGTCACAGGCCATTCGCCGGGCGGAGGGTTACAAATTAAACGGCGTGTGCCACAAGGCATCTCTGCTGGTATGCTAACGGCTGTTCAGCCAGCCCCCCCCCCCCCCCCTGCCAGCATGAAAATGAATCAGGTGTCGGGTGGGGCTGGTGTGGAGCACCAACAGCTTGTCAGGGGGAATGAGAAGACAAACAGCCAGCACAGCAGGTTCACATGGTAAGGCCGACCAACTAGACTATTCTTAGAAATACATTTGATAAATCTATGTCATTTCTAGGATTTTTTTCTTGCTTTAAAATTTGTTTTAACGGTCACCTATTATGCAAAATGCACTTTGTCATGTCTTTTATACATCAACATGTGTCCCCTCTGTGTAAAGACATTCTGAAAGTTCCAGGAAAAAAGATTGGCTCACTTTTTGTCCTGATCCATTTATATAAAAACCTGTCTGAAAATGAGCTGATCAGATTTTGGCCACTTTATGATGTCATAACGATTGTTTGGCTTGTGCAACCATTAGCCAATCAGCAACCAAGGTAACCCCCGCCCACCTTATCACCTGAATCTCCTCCTAGAGCACCATTGTGTTCGTTTTAACCAAATATCTCTCAGAGGGGCGTGGGGAGGGGCTCCTTATTTTCCATCTAAAGTAACAGACAGAGAATCAGCACTTTTGAAACAGGGCTGAAACAGAGGGGATTATGGGATGCTGCAATGCATGATATATTTGGTGTTTGGAGCCAAACACTTCAGAGACATGTTTTGTATATATCTGAGACCTATAATATATTGATGAAAAACAGTATAATCGGGGACCTTTAAATAAGAACCATGTTGATCCCTCTTTGGTTCTTTTCTGCTGAGCTTGAATCCTACACTGATGGGGTCTTCTTTCAGTATCTCCCCCTCCACTGACCTACAGTAGCTTCCCTGAATTAGTAATCCGCCGCATGAAAAAGCACTACTTCATTAGGACAGGCCTGAAATGAAGTCCAGTTCCCACCACCCACGCAAATCCAGTTATGCCACCCAGCACTGCCAAGTCCAGCCCTCCACCTGGGTGAGCTGCCGCCAGTACCTGCAGGAATGGAATAAAGTCGTCTTGTTCCAAGTAATTACAGCAAGGCTTGGCCAAGAGGTGCACAAATTTAGTAGCGTCGTCGTGACAGGTCTGCAGAGTCCTGGAGGAGAAAAGAGAGAACAGATGGTTGCAAGGCTACTCCCCCTCTTTCACTCTTATGTTCGCTCTATTCTTTTTTTTATCATTCTTTCAAGAGCACAAGTTTGAAATGTTTCCCCCCCCAAAAGTGCAAGCGCAGGTATAATACATTCTGAAATTAGGATTCTGAATCGCTGCCTGGTGATTATAAGCGTCAAGTGTTGCGGGGGGAAATAATGCCTGTGGCCTCTCATCTAAGAATGGCTCAGTCATGAGCTCAAGTCAAAGGCCAGGTCTATCAGCCCTCTAGGCTCGCGCATTAATACAAGAGCATGCCTATAGCATACAACTAAGAGCACAGACGCCATTACAAAAGCCCTATGGTACCCTTTACAATTTCACACAGAAAGACACTGAATAGATGTTTTCATTTTTTTTTTTTAAACTGTATATGCCCAGCAACTATTCCCTTCTGAGTGTTTACGAGGCCTTTGTAATCAATGATATCTGTTCAGAAATTAAAGTAGATGTCAGAGAGCTGCATGCCACGTCTGTCATTTCAGTGAGCGGTCATCTTTGTTTTCGAGGAGATTGTACGAGCTTGTTTGGCTGGGAGTACCAGTGGTCCAGTGAGAATAAGAAGAGCCATTGTCTTACTTTCTCCACATAGCCACGAACTTGTGAACGGACACGAAGCCGGTCCTGTCGCCTCCAGCCAAGCAGAACAATGGCATTTTCCAGTAGAAAGGACACTCACAGGCCTGGGGGAGACAAGCAAGCAGATCAGATACAGTGTGTGGAGTGGCTATAGAGAGGAGAGATGGGGAAAAACACTGCATTTCCTTTACACATGTGATTTTAATACAGAATAGAACAATGACTCTGTAGGGTGGGCTGGCGGTACTGTTGCAGCACTTAAAGACCCTCAGGAAACCTAGCTGTCATTTATCTCTTCACTCAGGTTCCCCTCTGGGCCATTGCTCACATTCCTCAGGGAGACGTGGATAATATTTTCGGAAGAGGTTTGAAAATCAGCAAACATTTGCACTGCAAAAATCATCCATCTTATAACAAAAAAAAAATTTAATTACTCAATGATTTGAGTTTATACAGACTTGAAACAAGTGTAATAATCTGCCAGTGCAGTGAGATCATTAGACTTATTAAGAATTCTTAAAATAAGAATAATAATTCTAAAACAAGACATTATATCTCACTGCATTGTTACTACTTAAGTTATTATGTCTTATATCAAGTGTAAAGACGTATTCTGACTTGAAATTAGACAAATATACTTAGTAAGATTTTGAGTTTTTGCAGTGTGTAAATGGCACTCATGGAAATCATTTCCTGGGTGGCAGCTTCACCTCAATGCTTCACATCACATTCTCACCTTGGCGACCTGCCCCATGTCCTCAATGGTGGCCCTTTCATTTGGGAATTGGGAAAATGTTTTCTCAATTTTGGTAATGAGGGTGTCGATGTTGATGTTGGCTTGCGGCCGTCCCTTTGGGAAGTAAAACTTTGGAATGCTTTCACTCAGCGCTGTGGGGACGGGCTTCTCCGTCCTCACCTGGGCCTGAGACAAACACACAGGGGAAAGAAGGATTAGCAACTGATGCTAGCACAGGCTAACTGCTCTCAGATCAAGCATTCCAGCATGTGCTAAGGCTCGCCTTGATGAAACCTTTACACTGCGAGCACTAACTCTCATCAGCCCCATCAGGGAAGAGCAGCTAGTGGTTATAGTAATGAACCATTTATCTATAATACATGCCTGTGTTAGACTAAACCCTTTAAAAGATTGTAACTCAATAATACATTTTAAATTAAGAAGTGACACTAATAAGTGTTAAACGGTTTGACTGATAATAGACTGAAGCGTAAACCACTTGATTGACAATAATTGAAGAGAGTCAGGTATTTGAATCCTCTATATACACCCCCACATAATTCTAGATACGGCTGAGGACTTGATCTATAAATACAATCTAAAAGTGGTAATCTACTGACAGATGTACCGGTCCATTTTCATTTCATATGCACAAGCTGACCCTTCTTAGTTGAGTCAACTAATTCATCTTTTGTTTCGGTGTCTTAGTTGAAGTTGACCGTTAAGTCACCGGTCATCACTACAAGGTAATCACATCTGTGGCATCGCAATAACGTTTAATTAAGAAGTATATTTTGGTCATCAAAATAGATTCTTTTGAACAAAAGGGTATCTCTATAAAACAAAATAAGGTAACAAAAGGCAACCACATCTTTTGAGTTTCAACATGTTATTGACAGTTGCTTGAATTTAATTTATAATTCGTGTAAATCTATTCAGAACTGATGTGCTTTAAAAATAGTGACTGGATGTCTAATAAGTATAATATTATTTTCTTTAAATCTTTAAAACCTTCAAATGTGTCAGAGCTTGGAACCACCTGTCTGTGTGTCTTCTGCCAGGGACCCAAATGATAGATCTGTGTGAGGCTTTAGCAGAATATGCTATTGAGCTGTACATGCTGGATCCAGTCTATCCTTGTATGTCTAATGGGAATGACATAATGCAAGCTCTTTATTTGATGATCATTTTGTTTCAAACCAGTATGATTTACTGCACCAACTGAGCACAGCTGAGATACTGTGAAGACATCACATCCATTGATACAAAAAAGTTCAATGGCAGAGTCTTTTAAATCTGGGTTATCATCATTATTTCTTTTAAAACAATCATATCACTAATGACAATTTTGTTGAGAAATTCTGTTTTCTTATCACTGATGCTTGGCCATTGGCCCGCTAGCTTGTTGGCTGTTTTATCTGCATACTTTAACCCGTGAGTTTAAAACGTTTATTTTTATATACATTTTCCATAATTAGGTTTGACGACCCCCACTGCGGGCCCTGCCTCCCCGTGTTGGGACCCACTGCTGTAGAGGACATTTATCAGTGAGGGTACACCTATAAAAAGCCAGGATGCATTTGGTCCAAAGTGTGTTATGTGCACATATTAGCCACTTACTAAAAACAGCTTGAGCAGAGAATGCTTCACTCTCGTCATCTCGTACCCAAAGACCTTACATGAGTCAGGAATTTGCTAACTGGCCTCCATGACCTTTAATTATCACATGACAGACCCACGCAGGCTAAGAAGACAACACAAATCATCTTGTTTTTCTCTGACATGTTCTACCACTGGCTAGAAATGGACAAAGCCCAAAACGCCATTATTAAAGCCTTAGAATTATAGAGCAGAACATAAGAGGGCTAAATCTATCCATATCCGTTTTCCACATGATCTACATGTCAATACTGATCTAAATAGTTGTGCTGTGTTCTGCCAGCTGTAATCTGCTCATTTCCATCGGATAAACGATAAATGCGGCTGATCCTCTTCTCTGTCCTGTGTGTTGGCGTCAGCCATGGCTATAAAAGGACATAAACATCTCCCGTGGCCCTGCCCAGCAGCGTCCCCTCTATCTCTCTCTCGCTCCATGCTAACCACTAGCAGAGCTCTTGAGCACATCCGCTAAGCCCCATGGCATTTTGCACATTCACAATGATGTGGTCTGTAAGAGGAGAGTAAAGCAGCTGAGCACAACACACCACACAAGATGAAAACATGATCTAATAACCATAGCTTACATCATTCACTTTTTTAAAATGCCCCCCCCCACAACTTATCATAAATATAAAAATCACAGCAGTGTGTGGAAGCTATTTGAATAATGCTGCTTGGAGAAAGGGACACAAATGATTTGTCGTCACTTGTCCGAGGTGTGCTGCTGGTTCCAACAATAGTTCCACTTTGCAAAGAATAATAGCCAACAGTGAGGAAGAGGTACAATGACAGCGGCATGTTGAATAGCACATTTCCACAAAGGCCAGCTGAATACCAAAACATCAAACCCACAAATTCTACTCCACATTTAAAAGACCTGCCCACTGGCTGGCAGGCCAGAGGAGCCTGTGTGGGCGAGGGTACACTCATACAAACACCTGCCTGTCCTTGTTGGAAGGCTCTGAGCCTCTTCTTGAATCGAGAGGGCAGAACAAAGTCACAGCCGCGTGCCAGCAGGGCCAACTCCTTCCTCAGGTCAGGGTCCTGACGCAGAGAGAGCTCCCTCATCCTCATCCTCGCTCCGGACAGGATGGGGAAGACATACACAAACACAGCAGTGAATCCGGCGGTATCCTCTTGACTGTGTACAAATCACTCTGTGAGCAAAAGGCCGTGGCAGCAGTGCAAGTCCTCTGTGTCCCAGTGATTGTCCTCTGTCAGAGTGAGAGCCTCTTAATGCAAGGGAGCAGCTGCTACTGTGACTCTCTCTCCCATTCCAGATCTGGTCGCACAATCTCAGCTCTGCCTGCCCGCTCTGTCCCAGCCTCTACATAACATGCACATACGCGTGCACAGCACACACACACATACACTGTGCAGGGGGTCAGGGAGCCCTTGCCTCAAAGCCGGTGGGGCGATAAGAAGCGACAGGGTGTTTGTGTGTGGGAGTCACTTACTGTACGTGTGGGATGGGAGGGGTGTGTGCAATGGATCTGCCCTTTCCAGTTTGCATACCTCTGTGCTCAAGGAAGGTTATGTAAAGAGACAGACCTGTTGTTGCAGCTTGCAGCACCCTCTGAAGCCAATTAAAGGATGCACCTCAATACCAGGATGACTCACCGCTCATAACTGCGCACCACAACCAAATACTGCAGGGGGAACTTTGATTGTGCTCCGAGGCCTTCAAACCGAACCCCCCCTTACTTTGGGCAATGCGTACAGACACTAATTGGGACATTTTAAATAAAAACCTAGAGAAGATATGCGCCTATATCTGTCACTAAATCTGCCTGAAAGAATACATCACAGAACAACAGGCATACAAAATAAACTCAACGTGACTTCGGCGAAGCGACAAACACATCCAAGGTATGACTGCTTGCTTAGGAATGGATAACAAGAGGTCATGTCACCAGATGACACATAAACAACTTTAAGAGTTACATATATTCAAGTGTTCTGTATCGAATCTATGGTGGTCTTTGTTTTGCCTTCTTCTTGCAAGCTTGGGCTGCCAGCCATTCCCCATCTTATTATAGTTGATGGGCAATGTAGGGGGGGAGGGGAGGGGAGGACACATGTCAAATTCAAAGAATGATGACCGAACCAGTCTGCCGCCTATTAAAAGCACCAGCAAGCACTGTTTGGGCAATTCAAGAAACTAGATCTGGAAAACAAGAGTGTATCTTTACTTCTCACAAAAAATATCCGCTTCCGGTTGCCGTCCTGGAGTGATGGCAATTACATCAATTCCCCCACAATATGCTGATCTAACAGCTCTTGGGTTGCCTTCACTGCACTGACTGTTCACAGGGAAAGCCCAACACCTACATGTATACACTGCTGTTAATGTTAATTAAACAGAAAAGGTACAGTGACGTGCTGTGCAAATCAGTGGGCTACGTAAATAAACTTTATTGTTATTGTTGTTTTACAAAGAAAGTGAAAGCACATTATTTTTAGATGACAGGATCAAAAAGTCCACCGTTTTCCACTAGTTTCTGTTCAAACCCAGTTCCTGTTATCGTCCACACACACACACACACAGGACACTGCACATGCTTGATAAGCTGTTTGTGTGATGGCTTTTTCACACTGGCGGCTTTTTTTTGTTCTTGCTCATCAATGCAAAGCAAATATGGAAAAGAGAGCCCAGAGGCCGAAAATAAAACCTGGTGAATCACATGAAACTGTCAACTCGCATGCAATTCTGTCCTGTCCAATTTTGCGTTTGAAACAAAGGTAAAAAGAAGTGCGTTTCGCAAACAAGAGGTTTCACAACACAGCAGGGATAATGATGTGTTGGTTTACATATGAAGCAACAGCCCCCTTGGTGTTTTAAAATCACAAGGCACACTTTCAGTAGCAGTGTGAACTGAGTCAACAACAACACACACACACAACAACACAAACATGTTCTGAATATAAGCTTTCTTCGGTATGGTATAATGTGGCTTTTCAATAAGCAGAATGCTAATAAGCTCCAGCTAGCATCTTCCCTAACCAAATCATTGTAGGGCCTACACAGAAAGCTTGTCCAAAAAACGTTAGCCTCAGAGGAAGCTACCAGTCGACTTAAGGCTGTTAATGCTGCTAAAGTACCATGTCCTCGCTCTAATGGGTCTCTGTGACAAACAGAAAAACACGAGAACTCAGACTGACCCCACAACATGTCTAGTCTGTAAACTATTTAATCTGATTTGTACAGAAAACGTGTCCAATCGCTGTCTCTTTATCGCATAACACATTATGAAACACACTGTCTGCAGTTAGCGACTACTGGCAGGTCTAGATGTTGAAACTCCCAGCAGTCAAGTGACTAGGCACATGTTGTTGACTTTTGTATTTCAGTTGAGCTTCAATTAGAATGGCATTCAGCACAGTTGTTTTAAATCTTTGATATTCAAGATATAACATGTATTGCAGATAGCAAACCGGAGAGAAAAATTACAGGAGGGTGGGGCAAACCAATCAAACGGTCCCAGAGGGCTTTCCCAAACTGTCAATACAAGCATACACAGTGATCCGCAAATATTAAGTTCAGTTGGTTTGAGTATCTGCCTTTCACACGGAGGTGACTCATATGTTTTCATGACACTGAGCCACAACTGGTTCCCAGCCAGGTACAGAGCCGATGCTGCGGTGAAATCCAGAACGCTCCAGCACAATCGGATGTCTGAGACAGGGATTTGTGATACATGTGAACGTGTGCCAAAAATAGGCTCAATTGACTGACAACATGGTGGGCTCAGGGAAGGTCAACAAGTAGAACATGATGTGAGCAGATCAGCTGGCTTGCATAAGAGCAATTATTAAAAGTAGGACGGTTATCACAGGGTTTGTTGGGTAAATCCACATAATATTAAATATAGTTATTTATCAGTATGTTGGTATGAAATCATATATTTTGATCTTTATACCAAATGACATGGTCTGAATTCATAATAACTACACATACTAATACTAACTCACGTTTCTTAGAAAATGGGATGTCAATCGGATTTGAATATTGCGGGTTTGTTTTTACAAAACCTAGTGTATAACTGGAAATATGCATTTGTTTTGTGTATATAATTTCAATGAACAGGGTAATACGGATACAGATATATATTGGTATCAACATTTTAAATGACCTAGAAAATGTTGGAGTGACAGTAAAAAGGGCCTTGTTCACAAACACAACAGTATTACGCAGCGTCCACACGGCGGCGTGCGTTGAAGCTTGCCGGTGAGCTTGTCTGAAATTCGACCAACAACCAATCACACGAATCTCCTGCCCCGGACACACAAGCACGCGGTTTGATTGGCTAGAGCTTGTACTGGCATATGATTTGATTGGCTGACTCTTCCACCGAAGCTTCAAAAGTTGAACATTGCTCAACTTTTGAAGCGAGCAAAGCGAAGCTCCCACAATGCAGTTGTGGGAGCCTACACTGCGTTACTATAGTTACTACCCCAGTTCCTACACAGTAATGGAAACGCAGCATTTAGTGAGCCTGGCCTACCAAGGCCTAACTATACCGCACGAGGCCCTGCAGTGGAAACGCGCCATAAGTGAATTGTGAGTTCTGTGACTGCATTTTCCATATTTCATATAAAAATACATGTGTTTATGTTTCAAGGGTCCAAACGATGAGGGTGAATAGATATATTGGAATGATGCTGCACAAACAGCTCAAGTCAGACTAATGATAAAAGGTTACGCAAATACAAATCTACTTTTTTCCCCCCAGAGTTTAGGAAAACAACTGGACCGTGCCCATAAAATATTTGTAAAATGTGGAAGAAGACCCCTCATATTTATGTTTGCTATCTCTCATAGGGCATGGATCAACTGATTCTTTGTTGACACCCAAGGTTTGCAATTGTACACTTTAAACTCACAAGTTACCAAGACTCCAAAATAAAAGGACCTGTGGGGAAACGATTTAACACCACCTGGCTCTCTCTGACAGGTCCGGGAACTGATAATGTGACCCTAGACCCCCGCTTCAAATAGCTTCAATGTTGCTGGGCCCAAACAAGCATGTTATAAAAATACATATTGCGAAATAACCTGTGATCTTAAATGCTGAGAGAAAAAAGTATATCCACTTTACTTCTGATTTATATTACAAAAACTATTGAGTGTTTTGGTGGGTGTGACCTATTGAAGTTCATTTGAGGTGATGAGCAGAGCCACACAGGAGCAGAACTGTAGGCCAAGCCTCCATATGGAGCCATTTACTGTACATGGTGTTAATAAACTATCTATGAACAGATATTCTGACAATGAGCGGCATCTAATAGAACTAGTTTCAGAGTGAAATACAGAGAGGATGAATGTGCTGCCACACCTCATCTCACTGGCAGAGTTCTGGGTATATAACGTCAACACAAGGGAACCAAGGCTATCTATATCGGTGTCTGATGTCAAAGTCAGACCAGCTGCTCCAGGACGCATCAGTGTGACATAAATTGAATTTTTGTGTAATCCTTTAAAGAATGCATCTGTATGAAGGCATTCATTTTGTTGTTTTAAAATAGAAGTAATACTTTATACAACTTCACAATCCCTTTAATATTGAGTGACACAGCAGGGCCACATGCCATGACACATCACAGCAGAGTGCACAAATCGTCCAGCAGTTGCTTTTTTACTAATCTGGGGGGAGTGGGTGGCATTAGGGGCCAAATGTCACTGGAAAGAAAGAGACATGTGGAAATAATAATGTGCGGATCAGACTGTCAAATCGTGTACTGCTCTGTCATAAGGGCTCACTAATAAGACAAGATGAAAAGAAAGAAAGATCTTGATAATAAAGATTAAAAACCAACCGATGAGAAATACTACATCTTAAACCCACAAAGAGTTCAAAACTCTTCCTCCTGTGTTCAGGCTTTCTTAGAGATGAATCATGATGAGGTTACAAAAAGGCCTTAGTCAGACTTTCTTTGTTTCTTCACATAGACTTGAGATATTCTGGGGCACAGGAAATCAAAAAGTGTAATAGATGTTTTTATCTGATGCGTTTTAGTTAGATAGTTTTGCCTGAAAAGAAATGGAAAATGTAGCATGATGACTTTTGAAAGTCCTTAATTCAAATTCAATTGTTGTATAAATGATAGGGTAAATGCGATGCTTAACGTTAGCTGTCTACCTGAAGCTTTCAACGTCTGGTCAATCACACTGGTATTCTTTATGTTATCACTGTCTGTTATAGGGTAAAAAATATATTGATTTGCATTAACGTAAACTCATGCACGTTGGGTATAGTTGTATGCCTTACACAATAATCAAAAGATCATCATCTTCAAAACACAATGTCCTCTACTCTGAGGCGGTGTTTACACGAGAATGAAACGGGTTGTATCTGCTACTTTTCTCTCGCGTATAGCCCGTTCGTTCACACGAGGCCATAACGGAAACGCGGAAACAGACCCCGCGATAACGATAACGGGTCCCAAGGTGGCTAGATCTGCAAACGGAACGCTCTGGGGGGCCAAACGGCTCAGTGTGTACGTCCTATACGATCATTTCCTGATAACGATGAAGCCATAGCCCCACCTCTGCTGCTCACTGCTGTAGCATGGCTACTGACCATGCTACAGATGTTAGTGCAAAATCTACAGCTCCTCTACCACAACCATCAGCAACAAGTGGACATGGAGAATTACATGAACTACATGTTGCTAAATCCACCGCGGAGAATAAACAGAAGGGGTCTTCTTCGCTGCTTTTGGTGTATTTTGTGGCAGAAGTACAGCGCCACTTACAGGCCCGGCATATGTACTACAGCGTTTCCAGTGGTCTCGTGTGAACGGACACGTTAAATGAGCCGAATGCGTGTGAACAGACGACTTCGGTCCGTTTGCGCTCCCGTATAAATGGGGTCTGAGTTTAGTAGTATGTCATCTGTCAAGCCCTGGTGTTTTAGTCAGAGAAAGAGCAGATGTATCACCAGTGACCACTTTAACGCCTCCTCTAAGAGCAAGTGCCTCCTGCTGTTTGGCTGTCACCACACTCGCTATGTTCACAACCTCTCATGTTGTCCTTGAACAGACTTACAAAACATTTCCAGCCTTTCAAATGCTTTGTGTGGCTTGATTTCTTCTAAAATGGAAGCAGCAAAAGCAAATATCCCATATACCTCTGGAGACATAATAAGATCTGCAACCCCGCAGGCTGAAAGTAGTTAGCAGAGTGCCAGGGATAGGCTGGGTGCAGACACCCCCACCTCTCATACCACACTAATTCGTGGGCGAGGCACGCACATTTGGAAAGTATTTGACTAATAATCAAAACATATGCCCACAGACACGGAGGCTCCACTATGATAGTTCCGAGTGGACAGCCTTTACATCCCTTTGATCCCATAGCATACTCAGCAGCCTCTTGTGGTCAGCCTGGGAAAGCCCAGAGTACACATTAGGGCCAAGTTTGATAAACTAGAAATGATAATGTATAAAAGGTCCGGATGGAATAAATTCATTAATTAAAGCCTGATTGAAGGGTTTCAAACATGTCCGATTACAGAAGAAAGACACTGCAGGAAACAGCAATTGTTTCTTGCTAAAACATGGAAGATGCTATTCACAAAAAATATATATCAACCATAAACTCAGTCCATTTACACTAGGCTATACCACAGGTGCACTTGTAAGCAAAGTCATGAAAGTATAATCTGAGCAGTTGCAATTAAGGCCTTTTGACAGCATAATTGTGTCCGGTCATAATGGGAAAAGCATAGGTGTTGCTAATAACTTAATGTTGCCTCCATTGTATTCACATATACCATAAAGCTGTATCAACAATGTGACATCATGCATACCTGGACCCTGAAGCAAGAAGCATCTAAATGTTTTTATTTATGGCCATGCATACTGCAGCTCTGATGGATTAATATCAGGCGGCTCCAGAAACAACATTGAAACTGCAGGACACACCTTCTTTTATTTGTGTATTGAAAGCAACCTTAGAAGAAAGCCCTGTGGCAAGTTCATCTCAAACTCACTTGAACCTGAAAAACTGTTTCACAACAGTTAAATAGGAGGTTTGAATTTTGAATATTGCGTTGCATGATTACAGATATGTAGATAAGATAAGAAGAAGTACTTTATTGATCCAAATTTGGGAAATGCTTGCATTGCAGCCGCATCAATTATATAATGGCAACTATTGAAATGTTGTTCAACTCTTTTTTGTTGTGTGTTTCAGTTGATAACTTGCCTTTTTTGTGCTGACAGACCTCCGTAGTACTCGGCCATTGGGTCCGGTCACTCTGGTACTACTGTTACTGCCAGAAGGAAGTGTGCTGGCAGACGGGGGGCTGGAGGGAGTACCAAGGGGAGCGGGCTTCTTCTCTGCAAGGTTCCTTTGGGATGCCACGTTGTTGTTCTCATTGAAGGACAATGCCTTCTTCTCCTGGGCATCTCCACTGCTCAAGTCGATGTATTGTCCACTTTTGATTAGGTCGAGATAATCTTTGAGTAGTGACTGTGTTGCATCATCACTCAGCCAGTTGAGGAAAAGCTCATCCACCTTCATCTTAAGAACAGGCTGGAGGACTTGTGGTGACGGCATTTTGCCAGATATTACTTATTTCCACACAAACGTTCCTGTGTGAAAAAAAAGAATCAACATGATCATCACAACACACCCCCTCTGCAGTGCTGTAAAGTAAAAGTATATGTAATCAAGTACTGTACTTACAAAGTAATTTAAATGAGCTGCACCTTAGCCAGCTTTGGTAACAGATGAATGCATCAATAATTATGATCAAAACATGATAGATAACATAAAGATTCGTTTTACTTTTGGTAATTAAAGTATATTTTGATGCTAATACTTTCCTACTTTTACTTGAGTAACATTTTGAATGCAAAACTTCTACTTGTAACGAGTGCACTGGTATTTATACCTTTACTCGAGTACTTCTCCTCAACCTCTGCCCCTCTGTATTTAGTATGTACAGCACCACTTCAACTGACATGGTGACACTGTATAACCAAGGTATTAGTAATGCATTGCAGTGAGATACAAAGTAACACTTGCACACCACTTGCTGTCCTTTACTTTGAGTACATAACACAACCATAGAACACAACACTCACTAACATTATTGAATTTTAGCGCGAACCATCAATGTTTTTTAGCCCACAGGCAAAAGGGAACGTGAGCCCATATTGACCCTGATAACATTAGCTGTTATTTTTAACTCAGGAAATACAGCTGCTTAAAGCAAGTGTTTACTTAGCTAGCGTTACTTGAGGCTGCTAGACTATTTACTGAATTGCCATGGTCGTAAGAGTAAGTAAGTGTGTGTTATAAGCTAGTATAAGAGAAATGGGCAACAACAACAGTTTGTTAGCTACTATAGCTTTAGCAAGCTAACGTTAGAGGGCTAAATACGGTACCAACCTTAGAATGAATGCACGGTAACGTAAAATGCGTTGATGTGAATCTACATTACTTCCTTCATGAGCAAAGCTGCAACACACATGTCTGTTTACCTGCCGATTATAAACGCAGCGCTGTATCTCCGGTATTCATTTCGCTGAGCAAAATCAGCTACTTCTCAAAGTCTCGTTCCCCTGGTAACCAGCAAGAGTTAACGCGAGATCTTCCTAGGGGTGAGAGTTCATCCAGACCCCAACAGGAAAGTGTACTTTTACCCCCCACCTGTAATTATTCGGCTTATTTGAGCGGTGTGTTGGGTACAAATATAATTCTCCTCTCAAGCATGATTTCTACTGCCACAGTTGTCTTCAAAATAAGCCCCCATAGGTATTCAAAGTGTCTGCTCAAGGAAAAGTAACCATATTTTGGTTTACAACGGGCCTACACTCGAAATCGACCTTAAGTACAATTAAGTAAGTATTATCAGTTAGACATTTGTTGTTTGTATATAAATAACTCATATTCTCACTCTCTTTGTGTCTTTCTGTTGGTTTATGTTATACAATATGTAGAAGCCAATGTTTTAAAAAAAAATTGTTTTTCTTTACTTTCCCCTCCAAAATCACTTCCTGAAAGTTACCTGTTTTTATTTATGCAAAAATACACATACAACGCTGATATAAAAAGTAGGTTGTGGGATTTGTAAGTTAAAACATACTTATCTTGTTTAACACAATTATATCAATGCCTTGTGTTCATTACATTATAAATACCTGATCAATTTGTTTTAATCAATTTATAATTGTTTGTTTCTGCAATGCAAAATCTGGATTTGAATTGGTCATCATCACAGGAGTTATTATCAGGAAACCAGCTCTGTGTGTTAAGCTTTTTTAAACTAGTTCCTGATTCTCTTGCAGGAATAACAATGATACACCTTTGCCTGATTCCCCTTATTTTCTCTCCTCAGAGCCTTTACTCATTGGAGCAGGTGAGCTCCTGGTGTGAAGAGTCCGACAGCGTGGCTCCCTCGATGCGTCCTCATCGTAGAAAGCATCAACGCAGTGGATAAGGGATATCAAGAGGTCAGTTTAAATAACGGGCACTATATTTGACAACCAGGGCCTAAAATAAAGTGTACTCTTTTTTTATACATTCAAAATCTGTATCTCAAATCCAACCATCCACATTAATTAAATGTGTTTTTATGAAGAAATCCATTTTGGACACACATGAGTGGCTTACGTAGCATGAAAACGACTGAAAGAGATTTCTTGATAACAGGACAATCAGGCATCAATGCTAGAGTAACAATTTCCCTTCGGAATTATTTTCACTTACGCAAGCATTGCAACCAAAAACAACAACTTGATTGCACTGTCTCTGTGAATACAGCCTGCCTGGGTAATTATACTTAACAATTTGGCTCTACTAATCTTTCCCTTTTTGCAATGATACATTATAGCTTTAAACAAAACATTAATCTTTTTTTCAGTTAAGTGCTTTTGTGTTTCATCTATTATGTCATTATTTAATGCTAATGCTTCTATATATCATTACTGACGTGCAAAGTTGAAAAGTTGATCCTTGATTAAGACCATCACAGAGATGTTGATCTACCATGAAATACAAGGCATTGACTGATATGGACTTATTTATATGGATATTTCTCTGTGTTTTTAAAAATAAAAGGCATTTGGGACACCTGAAAACGTATTAATGACTACATTCAAAGTGCCTTTAGCTCTTTTGTAAACAGCAAATTAATGTTGGTTGCATGGTTGTGAAAAGTATTGACTGAATTCTCCTTATTGCTTCCCTTGATAACACCAGCAAATCATATCTGAAACATTCAGAGCTGTCTGAGGCGCAGCACGTAATGAGAACCCTCTTTGTTCTTTCTAACAGCGGGCCCAACATATGTTTTAGAGCCTAATCAATATCAGAAATGAGAAGAGAAAAAGTGAAGGTCTTGAAACTTTAAACCTTGCAACTTTTCAAAGTGTAATTACAGTGTACAAATAGGATTTTACCCAAAGCAGTGTGCATGTTGTTTTTTTACGCCTTGAAGGACATTTCAAAGGTTTGGCCGAAGCTGAAACCGCAGGGGGACAGCTGGTTAGTGTAGGAAAGTGTTAGTGAGAAGTTCATGTGTGCAGCTCTCCCTAAATGCTGTCAGCTATGCTATATGGGCGCTTTGTGAAGTAGGCGATAAGCAATCTGCTCTAATAAGGAGAGTGAATAAAGCAGAAAGTGTTGTGTTGTAGCTATGCTCCAGAGAGAGTTATTTGGATCATGTTTTACTCTATGCACATAAATAGGCAACAGTCCATGTTTTTTGTTTGTTATTAATTTGTTTGTTTTACGTCATATAAGTTTAAATGTTGAGTTAAGTTTCTATGATCTCTTTGTTTCTTAAAAAAAATGATCAGATTTCAGATTGGCTGAAAGTGCATTACTATTCTTTGAAAAGGCAACGACACTACTCTATAGCTTTTGGCGTTTTCCAGCTTTCGAAAAAAATTAATTTTAACATAGATAAATGGTTTAAATATGACCTTAGAATACTACATACTAGCACTTTGAGTTTTGTTTACGCAAATGAAAAGTGCGCTTATAAATAAAATATATTATTATTATTATTACATCATTTCATGTTAGATTGTAAGTTACATTTAAACAAAACGTCAGATGGCTGTCATCAAGGTTGCTGATCCTTTGAATCCGATCCAAGCCTTATATCTTCAAGTGATCCTGTGGATTCTTGTCGCTTCTAACCTTCAAGTTATAAATAACCCGTCTGTAGTTTTGGTTTTCATAGCTACTTTTCTAATTAAATATCCTGCTTACATCGACGTAGAGATCTCACAGTGCCATACGTTTGTTCTTTCAACCGTTATTCTGCAGTTAAGTACAATTATTGTGAAATCCAAAGATGAGACAAACCACAGTTAAAAATGCAAACAAATGAATTCAATATCTCTTCCAACTATTCCAACTATTTACAATAATTGATATACTTTGAACACATGAACATGATCCATATCTTTGTATTGATTATACATCTGATACTAAGCAGTTAGTGGTGTTTGGAAAAAGGCTTGGAATTTATTTTAGTGTGGGAAAAAAATCCTTTTTGATCATTTTATTCTAGATGAGATAAGCATTTTACAACATTCAGAGAAAGATTTTTCCACTTGATTTGAAGAGAAAAGTTTTCCGCTGAAAATAGTGAAACCTTCATCAGCAAATTACATGTAATGCTCTTTTTAAGATAATATGCATTGGACTTTATAGTATCTGAAAAGACTGTGAAAGTATGTTAAAGTTATATTTGTGCAGAGATGTACTTTACCTCTTTAGAACAGCTAACAGTCATCGGCAAGCATTTAGAGCGGCATGTTTGTTTTCATCTTTCTCAGTCGTCTCCTTCTCTTATCCAGACTGTGCAGCTCTCTCTGTCGCTCCTTTTGAATAAAAAAACAAACAAACACTGTGAGAGACACCCAACCAACAAGATCCAGTATAATGGCCTGGAAATATTTGTTATGTATTTCAATTATTCTAATAACGTGCTGTCAACGAGCGGAGCACTTTTTACAAATTGTATTTTGCTATTAAATCTCTTAAACATAAAACATCCTGATAGAATTTTGGAAATCATATTGACATATACACCTCTTTTAGACATTTCCATTACATTTTACCAACAGAAAGTTAAAAAGTAAAATATTTTAATTTTTAATTACTATTTTCTAGCATGATTTTTAGTACATCTTACAAGATGGAAATAGAAACTTTTTAGATAACGAAACAATTTTAAAATACAGTACATGTACTGTCTGTCTTCATAATTAGTAAAATGCATTATTATTTTCTATTGTAAATTGGGGATAAAAAACTGAAATAAAAACACATTTTCGTTTACATGATTTCAATCTTCCCCTTAGCCCTTACAAGAATATTTTGAACATTATTTCTGCTTTTTGTTAGTAAACTGAAAATCAGTTGCGTGTTATACACCTGAGCCACCACAATGGTCTAAAATATCTGTATGTCCCTTTCATCTCAAAGTCAGTCGGCACTACTCTAAAGTTAAGAAGCAGGATGGATTTGTAGATATTTCTCTGTCTGTCTGATTTCCAATAATAGCCAGACAATGTTGAAATAACTGCTTGCATAAAGTAACAATTGTACAAGGATGTAGCTGGTTTAGTGATATTTTTTACCAGAAATCACTTTAATCTTGGACTTAAACATTCTCTGTTTGATATGGCTTTCAAATGAACCGTGGTATGAACCTCACTTTCCGCCTCCCAAAATGGCATCGGGTAGTGATGAGCCTTCTCATCGCTCTTTCAAGGCTACACTGTAAACACGCTACACTGTTTTTATTCCTTAAGAATATCACAGACAGAGAATCAAACCGTCTTCAGTCAACATTTAGATTCCTAATACTCTGTGCGAAATGGAGCCGCAGAGGAGGAGACTTCTTTCATTAGACACTTCACTAACGCTCTGAAGTTTGCTCCTTCCATCTGAGATGACTTTAAAAGAGAAACAATGCCTCTGCCTATTGGGGTCTTTGGAGATTTTCTCTCTCATCACATATTAATGAAAGAGGTGGCATGTATGGAGTTGGAGAGATTAAGAAGGAAACCTGGTTGCGAGCAGCTGCCTTTATGTGCACAGATATATGACAGACACACACATGTTGTGATTATTGTTTTTCAAGAAACTTTTCCAGAACCTTCTACATTTAACAAGCATTGATACACATACAGTAGACATACAAGGATGTATAACATCTGCCTGTAGAGGGCACACTTCACCTGAGATGCTCCAGGGCTACACCTTCTAATCTCTCTCTTTCCCCACATAAACAATATTCATTTGAGCATAATCATTTTATATCAGCCACAGAGCCAGTATGAATTAGAGGTGAGATCATGCCAGTTATTTTGATGAGTGTAACGTACACCACTTCCTAACATTGGCCTCTATTCCCTCTTTAATGAGACAGGCCCATCAAGACGGAGCGGGATCTTTTTGATATCCTCAGAGGGGCATGTCGCGCACAAACATTAACGCTCATAATTCATAGCAAATCAAGAAAGATTTAGTTGGAACAGAGGATCACACCAATTACCAGTTGTTTATTGTTTGCTATTGTTGTGTTTACTGCAGTCTAATCACATTTGGAGGTCGGCCACAGCACTACATCAGCTCCAAGTGGAAAGGCTCTTTTGAAGCCTTTCAATTCGTTGTGCCATATTAGCTGCACTGAGCAGCCCTAGACAACATGCTGCCTTTGCTTTCAAGATAAAAAAGAAACAAGCATTACATCACTCTCTAAATAACTTCACAAATTGAGGAAATTGCACGTAAATTGGTCGCCGAATAAAATAAGGACCAGCCCATTAAGAGAAATGTGTTTCATCTATTAATTTGCCTCGAGATAATAATCATTTACATAATGATTTGAACATGGGAACAAGAGTTTGCGTTCGATTCTGGGCAAATGTTATTGGCTGCTGATGTTTGGGCAGACTCTCTTCCCTTCTTGCCCCTCCTATGGAATAGCAGATTTGTGGCATGAAAGCAAGAAAATCATGGAAATCAGCAAGGCCTTCATTATACCAAGGTCATTACAGCTGGCTTTTATCCTCCTCTGTACTTATAGGAGGTAAGGGAATCCTATTCTTCATCACCCAAGGCCTCACCTTTGAACACGCACACACCAGGGCCAGATTCTGCACACACACACACACATTCGCACACAAACACGCATTTGGTTTCTCTTTCATTTGGCCTCCTTGAATTTCATCATTCATTTTTACATCACATTAGTGTGGCGTGTTAGTGGTCGGCTTGCCTGCATATAGCGTGCGGCTGTTACTTCAGGAAAAGACTGAATAATGTACGGGAAAAGGCAAGGGAAGGCTAGAAGGGAGTCGAATACAGCACTGATGATCTCCTCATACCGTATATAAATGAATTAGAGCATGCACAAAGTGAAGTAAATAGATCATAACGGCTCTTGGAATTTTCTTCGCTGGACGACACGGTACACTAGGATGTGGGTGGGCTGTTTTTCGACCACACTGTAGGGTTGTAACATGATTGACTTGTAATGTAAAACACACCGTAATGATATGTTATGGAATCATTGATTTCTATAGTCATTTGTGTCTCACTATTTTGTACCATAGTGTCCCATTTTTGTACTTTAAAGTATTAACATGTCGTTTGTACTTTAAAGATAATTTCACATATTTTCAGATAAAGGTTTGTATGATAACGATATTGTAATTAGCCCATTACTTTCAAAGTAGCCCATTCTTACAATTTGGAGGAGGAAAAAAAAGAAAAATTCTCTACGTTAATATTTTTAATGAGCGTCACTAGACAGTGTTGCTCCATCAAAAAAGGAATAACTGTGATCTGGAGGGGAAGGAAAGTGTTCTCTTAATGTGCGCCAGAGATGGGCTTTGCTGTCTGTCTCAGCGGCTGTGTCTGATATGAAACTCTGCATTGATCTGATACCACCAAGAACTGGTCTGCATATTAAACCGACGCTGTGATACAGCTCCTTGGAGACGGGTGAATTGTGTGTGTGTGTGTGTGTGGGTGTCAGTGTGTAGGCATGTGGCTGCAGTCCAGGTTCAGGGTAAAAAAAAAAAAAAAAAAAGCCTAAGTTATGTGCTGTCCATTGATAGTCATGATACAAACTGTAATGTCCCTCAGAAGTCCAGCTCAGCGCCTGCCAACACACATTGGCCTTCAGTTCGGATGCTAACATCATTTCATCTCCAGGAGGAGCTTTGTGGTTTCTGTCCCAAACCCTTGATCTGGTTCACCCTACAGGATGATCCTCACTGTCTGTCTTCCAAAATAAACAGGCTCATGTTTGTTCTCCAAGGCACAAAGAGTGTCCTCCTGTCTTTAAGTAATGAAACCTTTTACTGTTTAAACTCGTCCACAATGTAGTCAAAAAAATGAAACATTAAAATCTGGTGTGCCTGGGAACTGACAACAGGCCAGGAGATATCTTGTTTCATGCAAGTGCACATGTGAGAACATAAACACTGTGTTCCCCTTTTATAGAGGTTTTTCGCTGGGATCTTTTTACACGGTATGAAAACAATCCTCTGCTGTTTTTTTTTTTGCCTTGCTGTTTTATAAGCACCGAAAACGGACGCATACTTTTCAGATTAGGACTGGCAGAAGTGCTCGGAAGACAGTGCCGGAGAAAGGATGAACATTAAGCACCTGATCGGACAGGATCAATGAAAAGCAATTAGATGATAAGTCTGTGGGAGCAGTGCTGGACTACAGAGGCCGAGACCTTTACAGCAGCAGCAGGGAGTATGAGGGGATACACTGTACAAACGTGTCACATCGTTTTTAGATCTCAACCAGGGTGGAATTAGATCTTCACACACGAGGTGAAGGAATCCAAGAAGCTGTGATGATATGCATGGTGTACAGTATTTATGTGCTTCTGTCTCCTTGTGTGATTTCAGCGTGGCTTATGTGTTTTGCCTAACATCTATTGTCATAATGATGTGTGATTATTAAGGGAGCAGGGTTTTCACAGCAGGGGAAAAAAGGGGCTGAGCCGACAACAGGTTGGGCCTCCCTTTGTGTCTTTGTTTGAACGCTCAGCAAATACATATTCATGCTCCCAATATGCACACAATAGCACACATTTGTTTACTATATTTGTTTATTTGGGTTGCATATATTAACAAAAACAACATTTTTTTTTTTTTTGCGGTTGTAATGCAAACAAGGGCACATGGTTATACAAACAATGGATTCTCGCAAAGGAGGTGGACACCAGGAGCCGATGCCTTGTTATTTCAGTAGTATCCCTGGGAGAGGTTAAGCTCTCGCAGCAGGCTAGCTATTAGGCTAAACCACGGAGCGCTGTGTTCTGTGTGGGCTGAAAAAGACAAGTTCTGACCATTAGCGTAGCTTCTGTGCCCGGTTGCAGACTACAAAAGCGTTTTTCTTCCAATTTGTGGGTGTAATGATGACACACAACAAATAACGTGGTGCTTAATCCAGGCTTTGTTTGTTTATTGTCATATTTTTCTCTTTAGTCGGTCCAACTAAAATCCCTCATTTGTGGCCCTTAAAAGCAAATGAAGCTATACACACAGTGTATATGCTACAAGGAAGTGCCTTTCCCCATGCACTGGGTTCATGTATCGGCTCCTTTTCAACACTAGATGGCTGTCTGTGCTGCGTGAGCTCTGATTCTGAACCAGTGGCTCTCCAGGCTGCTGTTATTGGCCCTGGAAATGCAAAGGCTGAGCAAAAAGATTTTTGTTAATAATGCTTCGAGACACTTGGGTTATGAAAAGACACAGCTACACAGACATAGCACCCAACTTAATGTTTTGATGTTTGAATTTGCGAAGCCTTCATTTTTTTTTATGAAGTCACGAACAATGGATTAAATATACTGTCATCACAAAAGTCAGGTACAGATGCACACTCACTGAGGTGAAAGTGCATGTGAGTAGATTTAAAAATAAACTCTATGTAATGTCAATTTTAATATATATTCCACAAATCTTGATTTTTATTTTTTGATCAGAAAAGACTTCAGTTAAAATGACAGTTTTCAAAACAAGTCAAGGGTGCTATTAGTGTCAAAAGAAACCACTGAACAGATTATTTATCATATAATTATTCTGACTACAGCTCCATTTCCATGCCTTTCTTTTATATTAGTGTATCGGCTGTGAGAGAGGCTATTTGTAGTTTATTACGTGCAGTAAATGCGACCACATAAAGCACTTGGTTGCAGTATTGACTTTGAAGATTGACTTTCTTCTTCTTCTTCTTCTTCTGAGGCCGTCCGTCTCCTTAGCCTGAAGCTCCCAAAACCGCACAGCCGGCCAGTTGGCGGTGGCCTTTTATTATGATGTCAGCACTTCGCTTAAAGAGCATTCAATATCTCCAGGACGACCGTTGGTGGAACATCAATAGAATAATACAGACACACACACACGGGATAGCTATTGCTCATTGCCGGTCAGTTCATTTGCCAATTGATTTATTGGTAGCTGACAGTGTAATGGAATTAAGTAGCAGTGATTATCACGACTGAACAGGTTGTTTGTTTGTTTGTCCTGCATCCGTCATAGTTGGCATTATAGAGGTAGACAAATATACAAACAAATAGTACACACATCTATTCAAATCTACAAAAAGGACTTACGTGAAATACGTCATTTTGTATTATTTTAAATGAGACGTTACAGGCTCCTGGGTGTGTTATGTGATTTCTCATTTGACCCTCAACTGAAGGCAGAAGGTCCCGAGGCTAAGAACTAGGTAATACAAAGAAAGGAGGAAATAAGGAGCTGAAAAACAAATGAGTAGAGCAGTGGAGTGGAGGAGAAAGCTATTAGTGCTGGCTGATTTGCAGGCCTATTAAAAGATGGTGATGTAGAAAACAAGCAGAGCTTTGTGAGACAGTTGTACCAAAATCACCTACATCAATCAAGGTGTGATTACTTCAGGAGCCGGAGTTATTGGGTGCTAACATTGGAGCGCACACTATTTAACGTTACTAACACTCTTCATAATGAGAGGCAGCTTGTAAGAGAAGCATTGTATAACTCAAGTCTCTCTTTTACAATCCCAACAGCTGCAAAAACAAAAACATGATGAATTCATTCAACTGGTGTTGGCCTGTTTTATATTGATATTGTCACCATGATGATTAAATAATATAAAAAAGATTTAAAGAAGCTTGATGATTTTGAGTGCTGAATGCTTTGTCTGGGGTGTTTGTGCACCTCTAGATCTCGATCTGCTGCTGCATCTCTACCTTCTGTAATTCATGCAAAATGAAATGAAAACCTTCTTAGCAATATGCAGATTTCTTTATGCAAAGCAGCATTACCTATGGTGCGCGGACGGCAGCTAATGCCTTTGATCAGTCTCTCTGACATTCTCTAACTACTGAGAAGAAAAGAACTTAAAAATTGTAAAGGCTCTTAATTGAAGTGAACATAAAAGAAGATACATGGTGTTAATTGGTATACGCTAAGAATAATCTAGACCTTGGAGACCACTGTCCCTTACCGGCCCCCCTGCCAAAGTGTCAGGATTTACATCTTTAATTCAAGATTTCCCCACATTAATTACCTCGCAGGCAGTGAAATGCGGATCACTTCGTTTTAAAGTATAATAAACATCCAAATAGTTTCTCCCCCCCTCCCTGGCCATGAATATCAATTTGTGTTAGTGTGCAAAAGCAGGGCTGTGCTGCTCTTAAGGAGATTGTGCAGAGAGTAGTGGGCTTTAAAAGCCGTCCATAAAGAGACATAGTAAAAGCATAATCGAGGTCAACATTGGACAAAAACTTTAATCATCCTTTTCATTACATGTTTTTAAGAAAACACATTAGGATGGCGAATGAAAAATAAAGAATATATTCAGAGGTCACTGAAAAATGTTGTGTTTGCTTTTTTTGTTTACAGCACATTGTGATGGGAAACGCCATTTAAGACAAAACTAAAGCAGGTTTAGATTGATATCTGTTTGGCATGGCTTAATTTTGGCACGACTTCTAATTTGTATGTGTGTGTCTGTGTGTGTCTCTGTGTGTGTGTCTGCTCTGCAGTGAAGCAATTTGAACACTGAGCCCCAGTTTGACCTTTGATTATGAGAGGAATACAGCGGTGCTCATATCCCAGGCCTCTCGGTTCCCTCTCAACATGATGAATGGGACACCCTCAGCTGCAGGACAAAACAACCACTCGAGGATACAGGGTGACACACACACACACACACACACACACACACACACACACACACACACA
>CALSBZ010005395.1:596571-607871 GCA_943591055.1 Gobionotothen gibberifrons
TGTGTGTGTGTGTGTGTGTGTGTGTGTGTGTGTGTGTGTGTGTTGCACAGCCCTGTACACTTTAAAAGTATGATTGGACCCGCACACATGCTTTACGCTAGCATGCTATCTGTGTTCTTTTCTGTTTGAGTGTGATGGAGCAGTTTGCTGTGACCTTTAGGTGGTGGGCCTGCAGCTTCATGATTAGAGGGTCACTGGCTCAAACCCCACTCCAGCTGTTCCCCTTCAATCCGTGCGCAGTCCCAGTCGTAAATGGGAACAGTTTGATGACATCACCAGTCACAGAGAGGCCAGTGGGAAGTCCGCACTGCCCCTTCCCCTCACCTCTGGGAGAGTGCTAATGAGGCGTGCCGTGCCTAGCTCTCTCCCTCTTTTCTTCCTCTCCATCTTGTTCTGTTTCCATCTGCTTTACTTCCATGGTCCTGCTCTGTTTGAGTCGTTCCTGGATCCCCCCGCAGACCAGAGACTCCCTACAGCTGCTGCTGCTGCTGCATCTCTCTAATGACTCGCTCACAGCTGACTGAAATCTCAGCCTGTAGCGGGTCCAGCGAGCAGGCCGACCAGCTAGCCGGCTCCATGCTTTCGTGTCCCTCAGATCTCCTTAAAGCGGCTCAGTGGGAGGTAACCTGCTCACACTGTGATCTGAATAACTGGCTCACGTGCTGGCTGATTTGTTGGCCAATTCACTCTAATAGGAGTTTTTTTGATACAGACTAAATGTATTGGTTCATTGTGTGAAAGCAGCATGTCCCCCTTTATTGTCTAAGGGTGAAACATCACTTAGAGTCGAGAAGTAATTAGTCACAAGGGAGAGTCCATAGTAAAAATAAGATGACTTGTTTGGTATTGAATTAACATGAACAATGGCAAGTGAAGGCAGGAGCAGCCGCAGACAAAGTACAAAAACAACAAATGTTTGTCAATATGCAAAATTGACTGATGTGTTTATTTCAGGCCTGTTTTGTTTAAAGAACTTTTTTTTTTGGCTAGATACAACGAGGCTATTGGGATTGTCATTAGAAATTCACAAACAAAATAATGATTGTACCATATTTATCAGATGTTGCTATTTATTGCGAGCAAGCTGTATTTTTTTTTTCATCCCACCCGGCAGTTCCACGGAGAGTAGGCCAGGCTGCTCTCCCCTCACATCTGCCTGTGTACACCCTGTGTAGTGAATTCACGTTGCCACGATCGTAGTAGCTGTAAGGTTTTGAACTCCACCCGCAGTTAAAAGACAATGCAGTTGTGGTTGCATGTGACTTTGAAATCTCAAATCTTTTTTCTGCTTCTGACGGGAGCACTGACAAGACAAGAGAGCGAGGCTCTCTTTCGAGCAGTTTTGTTTTCCCGTTAAAAATCAAAAGACGGCGGCTTGCTTTATTTGCCCCTAATCAGCATGCAGCTGCTTTGTTGGTGGATTGTAGAGGTGTAAACCATGCTCTCTTTCTGGATGGTGTTGCTCATGTTTCACAAAACATGTTTGTGCTGTACATCTTTCAAAAAAGAAACAAAGAGGGAGCATGTCTTACAAAACGTCGATATACCTATATGTTGTTTTTCATCTAATAACAAATGTTTATCAAGCATTTAGGAAGCTGTGATGTTGGTAAACCGCTGTTCTTCATATGCCTGAGATAACCTACATCATGTAGCTTTTATACACCCCTCACTTCCTGTAGACCTGTAAAATGTAAAAGCAGAAGGTGGGGCTGTGGGTGGAGATTGATTTCTTATTGTTGAGGTGAATACAGGCTAATACAATTACATCACTTTAAGCATTTCTCATCTAATCATTTTGATAAAGTGGTGGCATTGAACCAGGATTTCTATCAGTAATCAGGATATCAGGATGAGCTCAAAGCAGATGTTGCTTTGGCCTTCTTCAAACTGTCTCTCTCTCTCATGACTCATTTGGCAAATGGTTTTTATTAATAGCAGCTTCTCCTCCTCCTCAGCTCTGTGTCACTGAAACAACATTAGAACACATTGTCTTAATACATAACTGTGCAGTGTCTTTAACAATGCGACTGGACAGAAGAGTCAGGAATTGGAGGTGCACCAGTCAATGTTCAAGCCAGAAAAAAGTCTAAGCGAATGAATCCATTCATCATAATGGTTGGATGCTCATTTATTAGCGGCAACTGTGATCTGTGGTTAGTATCAACGGTAAATAAATGTGGCATACCGGTGCTTATAAACTGTTTATGATCAGTAGTTGGGGTTAATTTTTGAACATACTGAACAAAGTCTCTAGCAAAGGCACTAGCACTCACTGAAACATGTCGAACATGTGTGGAGGAGGTGATTGGATAGGGAGGGAATGAAATAGAGGAAGAGAGAGAGGGTGGCGGGAAGGCTTTTTGTTACAGGGCTCCAACTGCGCTGCACATTTTTCATTTCCCACCGAGTTGAAAAGATCAGGTAATTGAAAAGGAGACAATCCAGCAGCCAAGGCTCCACAGATGCCAATGAAAAGCTTCAGAGATATTAGAGTATTACACTTTGGGCCCTGTCTTTGTATTTCTTTCACATGGGGCCTATGGAAAAAAAAAATGGCTTTATAATGACAACACCTGAAAAGTGTTTTCCATCGGGCTCATGCATCATTGTCAGCGCCGGAGATGAAACCGTATTGTTTCTCTTTGGATGGGCCACGTCAATGGGGAGACAGCAGGCTGAAGAGAGAGAGAGAGAGAAGGGAAAGAGAGGGTGTGGAGAGGAAGAGAGATGTAGTATGTTCTCTAAATGCAAAGTATCTTGAAATAGTAATCAGGTGTTTAACATCTTTCTCGCAGACACCTACCTAAATAATAGCAAATCAGGTGGAGACTTATTTCTTTTTAGGTTCTGTGCATTTTCTCTGGCCAGTATACTATCATTTATGCAGCTGATCTGTTCTGGTGATCATATCAAAAGTTGTGTCCTGCAGTGCAGTCCCCCGCAGAAATCGACACAATTAATATTCATTAACAGATAATGAATAACTCAAGAAACATGAATAAGTAAATTGTCAGATCTTACTTTATTAAAAGACTTAGTAAAAAGTGATGAAAGTAAAAAGAAAGAGTATCATTTATATATGAGGGGAATAATAAGTTAATGACAGTACACACAGTCCTTTTATCAGTGCATTGTGGGATATCTCGCTTATCATATTTGTTTTGTATGTGGGGGAAGGTTAAATGCAAATGTAAACAAATTAAATTGGATTCAGCTGTACGAGCATGCATGAAGACTTAACATGCATGTCATACAAGGATCCTTCATATTTTGGACGGATCTCATTTTTCCAAACTCACTGCCCTCCGTCAAGCCTCCCGAGTGGGATTTGTCTAAGATTAATAGTTTTATGATTTATAGGCTGGCAGTGTGTGAGCAGCGCTGCACCTCCAACCAGCCAGATATACAATTATCCGCTGCTCTTGCCCTATATGAATGCCATTTCCCGGCATCCCTCCTTAAAAGAGACATGGGCCATTTGTCTCCCTAGCTGCCTCCTCACCCAGGCCAGTAATAAGCCATCTGCTGGATCTGAACATGAAAGATTAAAATGATATACAGTATGAAAGCTCTCTATTCAGTTGCTAATGTCCAAGATTCAGGGACGCAGAGGCCAAAGCTGTCATCTCTCTCAGGAAGAGGTAATTATCACTCTTCCTCCGAGGGGCGGCCGCTACCTCTGCCTCAGCTTCACGCAGGACCCGGCCCCCGTGCCGGCTGCCACCGGCCAAACCTCATTTAGTAAGCCAGAACAATACCCCACCAAATGTCTGGCTAATCCCCACAATCCTTTGTATTCATCGAGGGCTGGTCGTATGGGCCTGAGGAGAGGGTCCCGCTGCTCGTGTGTATGTGAGAACGTGTGTGTGTGTGTGTTGGAGGGCAGGGGGTCAGCTTCAAGCCCTCAGTGCTACAGGCGAGGCGGGTGATTATTTCACTCACTGTCATTAAGTCTTCGTCTGTGTGAGTGTGTGTGTGGGGACATGTGCGCGTGTTTGTGTGCACATGCTTGGGTTAGGGTGTATCCCTTGTAAATAAATGGGGGATTAGAGTGAGACACATTTGTCGTGTGAGATTGATCTAGATCTGAGAAATGGAGCAAGTTAAATTGGCCATGTACAGGAGGGGATGGAAGGATGGCGAGAAGAGGCCCACAGTGACCGGGTTGTGAATTGCAGGCCATTGTTGTTGTATTTTATGGGCAGCCCCTTTGTATTATCTAACAAGGTATTTGACAAAGACATTCAGAATTGTTGAAATTCTGAATAATATAAGGGGATAAAAAAGAATTGAGTATGGCAATTTGTCAACTTTTAAAGTTTAATAATATTAACTGTGTGATTGAGAAGAAACTCAGACTGAACGCAGCACAGCACTGGTGGTAAGGTATTTTTCTAGGAAGTCCAGTTAGAGTAATAAATTAATGCGTTTAAAGACTTATGGGATGCCAAAACACTGCATGGAGGGTTATAATACCACGAGACATGATTTTACATCTCTTGAAAGTGACTACTTTGGTATCTATTTGACAGTAAACAGTGCAGTGATACACAGGGAACAAATGGGGAGAGAGAGGTATAACACACATCCAATAGATAAGATTGTTTGCTTTAGATCAACTTATGGATGAATGGTCTCATCATTCCTGCTATAATAATGAACAACTTAAGAGAAGTAAATGGCGTGTGATCCCGACATATTAGCAACATTTAGCCAGCGTGTCAGTCATGTAATGCCTGATAATGTGGTATTTAATGGTTAAACTGAAATAGCAGAGGAATTGCAGTCTTTCCTAATCAAAATCAAAGACACAATCCTTTCCTGTCCTCTTCCCACGACTCAAAATCTCTTTTCCCGTCCCTCACTGGAGTTATGTAGTTCTCTGGAGCTTCTCTCTGAGCTGTGAGCACCACTGAGAGAGTAAATTAATTTTCCACGTAGACCAGAGGGCTTAATTCAATTACAGTCCCAAGAGCTCATCGCGGGCCGACCTCAGTGAGGGGGCTCAGTGTGTCTCTGGGCTGGGTGAGGGGATCCAGCAGAGCTCTACCCGTTAGGTGAGCCTGCTGACTGTCTTCACTCCCCACCTCTGTGCATCAAATATCTCTCTGACATCCCCCTACTCCCCTTCCTTATTCTCCTCCATCTCATCTTATGGTCCAGGGAAAAAGCTGCCTCTCTTTTCCTCCCCCTTCCAGCTTCCTTCATCCCCCCACTCATCCTCCTTTCACAGTCAGAAGAAGCTCCCCTCATTCTCCTTTTCGTTATACAAGCCTCAATTATGCATAAACTCGTCAATTTGGCCGTTCAAAGAGGAATGACATGGAATCCAGTGGAGAGGGCTGTCTGAAGACATATCTCATTTGGTGACAACGGGAAGCTTAATGCATGTCTTAGTGACTGTCCTGTCTCTCACACCCACTCCCGTGTGACCCATCCCTGCAATCATATTGTTAAACATGTTTGATAGAACTTAAACCCAGCCAGCAAGTGAAATGCCACAATACACCCCCGTGATATATTTTTACATCTGCCAACGCTGCTGCCGCTGCTGGGCTCCATCGTTAGTCGGGCTTGCATGAAGCTGCCTGCAGGACTTTTCTTGACCTCAGATTTCCACCAGCCTGTTGAAAACAACATTATCTAAAGCAGTGGTGAACCCCTTGTTGATCAAAGCTTTGTTGTTATTTCATTATTGCGGTAAAAAATATTTCAATCAATATGTTTGGCTCCAAGCTTTTATCACATTTACATCTTTCCCTCTCCAAGTCTTGCATGTCTAAATGAGATTGTGAGAGAGAGACCACCCCGGCCTCTGCTGTCTTGTTCTCTCTATCTTCCCCTCTATGTTTTTCCTTTCATCTGAGTCCAACTGTACCTACTCTGTGAGACGACATGAGTAAATGGTTCTGTCAGGCCTCCTGAGTGGATTAAAGTGGCCTTCAATTACCTTCATCATTGACCTTATGAAGCTGGTTAACTGCAAAATCCTTAACCCCAAACTCAGTCATTGTACACTCTAATTCCCGCTTACACACACGGGGCGACAAACACACATTTGTGTTCACAACATTATAAAGGGGATGAAATGGGGAAGGAAAGATCTTTAGTGAAAAAATAGGTTAGGGCTAAAATAATTCATTCTGGAAGTTTCCCCTTTTTCCGATTTTGGTTGAGATCAAAGCGTGGTTTCAGGTCTAATTAACCAAACGAATGCAGATCCCAGACCTTCTGGCTGTGGGTAAGGCCTTGGAGGGATCCCTAGCTGAAAATCCACATCAGATTTAAATAATTAATATGACACCTTGAGCTCTGCAGAGAAAGAGGGGCTCCATGTTGGAGTTTAGAACAATGTCACTGCCAAGTGTAATGCTGTTTGTCTCCATGAAAATGAGCAGGGGCGAAAGCAGCCACTCCATTGTACTGCCTCCTTGGCAAATCAGGGGACTGCTCTCTCCTTTGTCATGCTAACGGGGAGCTTTAAGGGGCCGTTGGTAAAGAAGGCCTGCGGCCTGCGCTCCATTGCTGGCTTGGCCAGGCTGAAGCAAGCTGGGCCTGGCTCTTGGGACTTGGAGCTAGGGTCATTTTATGGTTTTTAATCCTCTTAATCCCCGTTAGAAGGGGCTTGGTGGAGACAAATCCGCTCCCAGAGGTCCTTAGGATTCAAACGCTGCGCTTGAGCAACTGTATCATTTGATAACAACAATGGTGGAGGATAGAGTGAGAAAGGGAAAGGGACAGACGGGGGAGAGAAATAGGAAGAAAGATAGAGATCTACACATTGTGATTGAGAGATATAGATTTTTTATCTTTGCCCCCTGGTTATTAGCTCCCTTACTTATTGGTCACCACTTCTGTCTGTCGAAGTTTGTGTCAAGGTGGATAAACCTGTGACGGATCCATGACACATACGCACATTAACACTTGGTCTGAGTCTCATGCTAATGACCCTTATGTTGCCCTGTAGTCCATGAAGAAAGGCAGTGCGTTCCCGGTGCGGACAGCACAGCGGCCCGTTTTCAGAGCTCAGAGAGGCAGGGGAGCCAGAGATAATCCAGAGGGTCCTATTCAAATTAATACACTCCTGTTAACCTCATCTCAGACATGCTCTCTTCATTATCACTCAATTAAAACTGCATATTTGAACAGGCCTGGGCTGGAGACGCCTCAGACTGTCGGAGCTTAGTGACCGAACAGTGAAGCCAGAAAGGAGGGACATTAAAACACTGACTGATCAGGACACACCGGGTTATAGTAAATGTACTAATCAGAAAGGTGTATGATTGTTACAAGCAGAGACATACTGTACAAGCTGGAGTTCTGATAAATGATTACGAGAATTGATAAAGACATAAAGGGTTACTTTGCTCTTAAGAAAAGTAAAGTTATCCTTTTTGTGATTATGCTTTGATTAAAAAATTCCCCTTTGAACGGGTTGAAGGGCATTTACTTATTATGCCATGTTTAGGACTGTGTTGCAGGCCACTACTGAAAAATACTTCTGCCTATGTTGTTTCTAATTGGAGGAATATGAGAGAGGATGGTTGGCTGGAGTCACAATTGCGCACGCCTCACCAAGAGCTTGCAAAGAATATAATATGTTTATTATACGGTTACATGCCGGTTTATAGAAGCACGTTGCCCATAAACTACATGTCCCACAATGCATCTCAAATTTTAAAATTTGTTCAGAATTTGACTTTTTTTCAAAATGTCACTTCCTTTTTTTTCCAGTATGTGTTTTTTCTTTTTAAATCATTTTGTGACATGCACACTGAAAAGACTTGCAATTATTTGCCCTGGACTTCTTTTTTCAGACGTAGTTAATTATGAAGTCATTACCCTATCCGAAAATAATCCAATGCAGAGGCAATACTGTCATTATAATACGTTATTTTATATATATTAAATATATATATATATGTATTTTTATATAGTCTTAAAGTTACAACCGGCCCTTTGAGTGCAACCATAATGTTAATGTGGCCCGCGATGAAATTGAGTTTGACACCCCTGGTCTAGATTGTTCCTTTTGTGTAAAATGAAATTGTGAGTTTGTGGTCAGCAGAAACCAAAGCATGGAATGAAGCAGAGGAAAAGCCAAATGCAGAGAACGAAAGAGGGAACTTCTTGGATGAGCCTGACACTGTTAAGCATTAAGCTAACAGATTCCTTTTGTATTTAACTGCTTTCATATTGTTGTGTTATCTTTCTATACTTCTTTTGTCGTCTTCCTAAACTCCTCCTTTTTGCTTTCTCCTCCTCGCATTGCCCAGCAGCTCGTTCCTGCTTATGAACCCCGGAGTGGAGTGTGGGGTTGAGCACCTTCAGCGTTGAGCCCTGGTGTGGGAACAGGCTAGCTGTCTGTGTTCTGCATATAGCCTGCAGCCAAAGACTGAGGAGGAGCGAGCAAAACAACAACCACAAGTCTGGCCTGTCTGCAGAATGCCAGGACTGCTTAGTGGTTGGCAGCCTCCAACACACCAGGGGTACACTGCTGTCATTCGCTGGGAAGAAATGCTTGAGATCCCAAATTCCACAGACAGGGTACATGTAACTTGGAATGAAGAGGGCGAATCTCGTTTCCATTTTGCATACGTAATGTTTGGCTCGGATGATGATAGTTTGCAGGTACTTGCTTCATGGCTGAAATCGGGTGAACTAGCTGAGAGCGACTGGAAGCAGTGGCGGACTCAGGCTGTCTGAGGGCCGGGGGCAGCAAAAATAAGAAAAGGCACCATGTATGGAAGCACTGCGTCACGTATTTTAAAATGTAAGGCCACTCTTGAGGGCACTTCATTGCACTTTCTTCAATGGAACGGCACCCTTGACGGCACTTTATTGTGTTTTTTCCAATAAAAGGGCTCCATAGAGGGGGCCTTATTTGGAACAGGGGGGCACCACAGGGGTGGTCTTATATACAGTTCTGCCAAGGAAGTTCAGGTGTTCGCATTGCTGTCAATATAGGACTACAGTGTGAAGGAATCTTTTGTTATTTTACAACTGAATATGTCAGAAAAATGTATACACCACCATCCATCTCTCTCAAGGCTTGACACATTTTAAATGGGAAATCAA
Source organism: Gobionotothen gibberifrons (assembly GCA_943591055.1). Classification (NCBI taxonomy): domain Eukaryota; kingdom Metazoa; phylum Chordata; class Actinopteri; order Perciformes; family Nototheniidae; genus Gobionotothen; species Gobionotothen gibberifrons. The sequence goes on from CALSBZ010005395.1 coordinate 605,653, forward strand.
ATGATTGCCTTGCCCAATAAGTTACTGCTATTATTAGCTCGAGCGTTCAGTAGTTCAGAAAGTCCACTGATGAAATGAATTCTCAGTTTCTACACAATTCACAGTGTGAGTTTGACCTTGTTGTCCTCTCCACAGTAGCGGCTAAAACTAAAAAGCACCAGATGGTGCGTTTGCCGTGCGACACGGGAAGACGAGTTCACATCTTTTCGTGCTGTAATTGTGGTTTCATAAAGCGAATGGCGGTGTCATTTGCTGCGTTTGCTTTCGCTGCACACACATTGTTTCACACTGTGGGTTGTTTCCCTTTCTCAGGTCCTAAATCCTAACTCTATATTATTTGATCAGGGCTGCGTTCACCGCCCTCTTGTTTCTATAGCCTTTGAGAAAGACAAACACAGGCAAGAAACCTGTGTAATGAGCATAGTGTGCGTGCCTGTGTCTACGTGCGCCTTATGAATCCGAGTTCATTTCAAACACTTGGTTCTTACTGGGAATGCAGCTGAGAGCGAAAACGGCTTGTTGGTGTGTGTGTGTGTGTGTGTGTATGTATTGATGTGTATTTCCATGTGCGTTGACAGCCTTTGAGCCAGTTCTCGCCTTCACTAAAAACGCTTAGGGCACAAAGCAGCCTTCCCCCCTCTGCTCCTGAGCACAGGCCCTGCTCTCTCTCACTGACAGGAGCTGAAGGTAAGCACCAAAGACATCCTGACACACACGCCTAAAAGCACTTTTGATGCGGGGAAAATGGACCGCTTTGCAGTGTACAAATAACAGCAAAATGTCAACAGAGCGAGGCGAGTCCGACGGGAGGGAACAACACGAACCAGGTTCAGATGATATTACAGCGTACAAAACGTGAGTGTCAACCACCAAAGGCCCTTTGCTTGTCTTCCTCGATCTTCACATTGTTTTGACTTTGTCTGTTTATCAAGTCACGCTTTTCTCCCGCATTCAATCAACAATGTGATTTCTTACGGAAACACTTCACAGGAAACACACATGGGGGGTGAAAGAATGAAAGGCAAACTTTGTATACAATACAACAATAGTAAATGTTCAATCATCCTTAAAACAAATCTATATATATTTTTTTTTTGGCGGATTTCTTAAAAAGAAATTCACTCCAGATTCAAGTTCCCCATGCTGCAGTTCTTGTCACGCAAAGTCAACTTAGGCTATTTGATAATGTGTCATGTGCGCATTTATTTCATTAACAGCAAGAAGATTTTATTTAATTTGTTTCATTTTTTCCATCATGATAGGAACTTTCAGAGAGATCTGCTTGGGTAGTAACGGATTGGAGGTACAGGATCACGGTACAAAAAAGGCAACTGTCTTTTTAGTTTTCATTCAGCCTACTTCGAATCTTCTTTATTTTAAATATATATATATATTTGTTTTAAGTGCAGTAAGTGGACAACTGATTTATTAAAGTAAAATACGGTGTTTGCTTTTAATGAATGTATTAAGACGTAATTTGTAAACTATACTGTTCTGTAGGCCTATACTTTAATTCAACATGACACATTTTTAATACAAAATATATTTTAAAATGTTTTATTCTTTTCCTTGTAATTATTTGCATTGCATTTGATATTGAGGTAATATTTCGGTTACTGATTACATTGTTTTTTTTACATGCAACTAGTAATTATAGTGGAATACAATTTTAAATCTGGACAAAAATCAATTTTTTAACCATTATTTTAAATTGACAGCTGCAGTATATAAATGGATGATCAACATTGATGATATATGATACTACAACAATGCAACTCAACAATTGCATTGTATCATATCAAATCTATCTATTCTAACTATTAATATTTAATAATCAATACATTTAACCTCAAAACTCTCGTCGCATCAGGATGACTCTGCGTATGTATCTGCCTGCTTTCATGACACATCTATACCTGTCAATCTTTAACACACATTCCCTATATAACCCATTACCCTGCAACACTTCCTCCCCAACCCCAACACTTCCCCCCTCTGTCAGTCTGTGCTGTGTTTTCTGTGAGGTGTGTGTGGCAGGGGCCGGGGGTCACGGCCCAGCGATTCTCTGGGAGACAAGTGTCTGCTCTAACCCAAGGCTACACCTGTAGGTCACTGCAGGGGGATGCTAATCCCTCAGCCGCCCACTAATACTGATGATCTGCATCTGAGACCCTCTCCCCTGGGTGTGTGTGTGTGTGTGTGTGTGTGTGTGTGTGTGT
>CALSBZ010005395.1:616579-627330 GCA_943591055.1 Gobionotothen gibberifrons
ACACACACACACACACACACACACACACACACACACACAGCACCTGTAGACTGTGGGCGCCAGGTGTCCGGAGAATGGATCACTTTTTCTATGCCTCATTTCAAGTAACAGCTGTGTTAAAAGGAAGTCCATGCAGCAGGGACTTCCTGTTGAGGGTCAGTGGGGGTTACTGTACAAATTGACATTCTCCTGTGAATGTCCTCCATGTACATACTCTAAACGTGGAAGGTTGTGCTGTATATTGCATGTACAGGATGGTATATGTATTTATATTGGAGCGACGCATTTACATAGCGGTTGAAACAGAAGATATGCGTCAGGATGCAGATAGGTTTAGTAATCGCTTGCGTTTTTCTTCCCGCTCACATCTTTTTGATGGTGGCTGAAGGGTGACATGCTCTCCTCCTCCTCCTCTCGCTGCATGGAGGATGGAAGCCTTCTCCTCCCTTCCTCTCGTATATGAAAGAGCAGTGCGGCCGAGCGCAGGGAAGGTGATAACCCTTTTGTTTAGTCTGGGCTCCATCACAGGCTCTGTCAAGCCCAACAGACAAGCAGAGAGAGCCGTGACAGGCCCACTAATCTGACAGCTCCTCCACATCACAAAGCAAAGAGCAGCCATCACATCAAAGTGGCGCGAGTGAGGCACCGGTGGTGAGAGATTGACGCCACTCCTTTGCTCTGCCATTTTCGCTGGTATCTTCATAGCCCCTCTGACATGCTCGCTCCAGGAACCTTCACAGGAAGTATCCCGGTGGCAGAGAGGGAAGCCTGAGTTGAGGGACTCCCCTCTGGCTGAGTGGTGCGAGGGGGTAACCTTCCTGGAGGATGAGTGTGTGATGCACTGAGAGTACATGACAGGAGGTTTAAATGGATTTGTGTTTATGCGTTTGTGTTGTTCATGGAGGGGGCTGTATTGAAGAGGGGTGGGGGTCACATGGCTGTGTGACTTTTCTCTGTGTACGGCTTCAGCTATGAAGGAGGAGACAATACAGGACATGTATTCTTAAATACCTGTCAGATCCAAACCACTATGCTCGAATACCTGCGCTCCACAAACCCAATTTAATTTATCCAGTAACAGTTTCAGAGATTCACGTCCAGAAGCTCTCCAACTGCATTTGAAAAATAATGTGTTAAAGGTTTCTGTCAATGGTACATTTGTATTACTTCTTACACAAGGATAAGTTGAACTATGACATGGTTGTACAAAAACTTGATTTCTGCTGGACTTCTGGTTTCTACAAACTGTTGGGGTATCGGACAGAAAAGGTTTTTAGAAGCTTTGTGTCTATAACATTTATTCTTATGGGATGCAAACATTACCTGGTTCAGTGTTCAGTCAACACTTCCATGTCATCGTTGTCAAGCTGGATTTCATCGGCCTTGTGTTACATGAAGACCAACAGACTTGGACAGTAATTTAGTGCAGGTGTTAACTTTTGTCTGTCAAACGGGCCCTATTATGCAAATTTCCATTTTTGTATTTTGTGCTTCTACTGTGACATGTTTCCATGCTTTAATGTTCAAAAAGGGACATGTATTCTCACATACTTCCTGTGCTGCTGCAGATCTTTTCACCCTCTGTCGAAATTGTAGCACAGTCAGCTCTGATTGGTAGCTGGCCGGTTCTGTTGTGATTGGACAGCGGCTTCGAGATGTCCCGTCCATTAGCCTATCATACAATGTGTTACTATGTTACGGAAGAAAACAGAGGAGTAAAATGGAGGCGTTTCAGGCTGGGGGGCGGAGCGTGTCGGAGAGAAACTCCCTCTGGAGGGAACTTTTAGTCTTTGCAGACCATTTACATGCACACAAACCTATATAACACACTAAAGGGAAAGGGAAACCCCAAAAAAGCCCCTTTAAGTTGTGTATAACTTGATTAGTCCATCTGTCCATCAATCGTCCGTCAATCCACATACATTCCAACAATCATTTCCCACTTCTTACAACTGTTGGTGCCGTTACTGTAGGACTCGGAGCTGTGTCAGAAAGTGGGGTCACACACACCAGTAATGTGGGTCACATGTGATCTTCCTCATCCAGATGGTTTGCCAGATGCAGAGCTGCCAGTCGTCTGACAGAGCACACACCCTACCTGCATACAAAAACAAACACATTCAAAACAGAGTGGCATTCATCAAAAACGACCACAGTACTGTTTATTTAGTTGGCTGTGAAAAAGGCAGCTATGGATGTTCAAAAGTCCAGTTTGCCGAATGTTTTTCTACTTAATGTTAAGTAATCGAGTTGATGCATGTGTGAGTTTTGGGAGGATGAGGTAATGGTCTTGTAGCGCTCAGAAATGCCCCAAGTCCATCTAATAATGTAAAACAACACTAATTTGAGAGAGCCGCTTCATCTCTGCATGTTAATCAATAAACTCATTACCTACGGTGCTTAGTGAAGGATTCCCTGATGCCTGCTCACTGATGTAGGCAGGGAAAAAAGAAAGGGAGAGGGAAGGGAGATGGAGATGAGGGGGAGAGGTGGAGAAAGAGGTTGATTATAATTACAGATTTTAGCAGCCTGTGCCTTAGCATAACCTGCTCATTACAGTGAGTGAGTATGTGTGTGTGAGTGTGTGTCAGCCTCACACTATAGCCACAGAGCTCCCCAGCTTCCCCTCCTGCTGCAGAAAGCCAAGAACAGCCCCGACACAAGTGGCCCATTTTTAAATATAAACACACAAAAAACCTGTTATTTCAATTGACCTTCGTCACATCAAGCTGTCAATGATCTCAGCTCTGTACTCTTAGTCGCTTTCTCCTTCTCCTTCTCCGAGGCAGGCTGCATGGTAATGAACATTTGGTTCGGCATAGGTGAGAGGGAGAAAGAGGGAAATGATATACCGGGGCATTTAGCCTTGCAGTGTTTTCTGGTGTAGGTGAGACAGCCAGCAGCATTTATGGAAATGGACAGAGCTGAGGGGGGTACTGTGGCTGCTGCTGTGTTTCCCCCAAAAACTCCCAATAGCGGGAAATTATAGAATACAGATTTGGTATTCTTTTGTTAGAGGGATCAGCAAACTTCATTTTTTAGGCTTTCTTTTTCCATTTAAATGCAGGCAATCTTCCCTATTTGCTTGCTTCTCAAATAAGATGCGGGCAAAGTGGCAGTGACGAAATGTTTCAGAGTTTGGATCCTCTGTCCCGTTTGTGGGTCTTTTTCCTCGCGTGTGTGCTTCTGCCCGTGTTTGTTGCAGATTGTCAGCGGTTTGTTGATCATTATATGTGTCAGTGTTTTGCCGTAGTGTATCTCGCAGGCATCCCTGGCCTGCTTCTGGCTTGTGATTATGAGATGAGAGGCGTTTGTGATTGACTGAGCCATCCGCTGTCACTGTACACATCCATTAGCATAACACTCCTAGCCGTCACTGTTTATCCGCGTACCACGGAGGCATGTTATGTAGGAGATTGAAAATAATAATTGTGAATAAAAAAACTCCTCTTCCTGCATTCCATCAGAACTTGTGTCATTTATATCGTAAGAGCTCCAGCGTCCAGCTTCATTTTGTGATGGCGTGTGTAAGTCAGTGGGACGGGTGCCTTCACTCTGAATGTTCTCCTCGGGACAAGTACTGTCATTGAAGTGCTGTTGGTAGAGGCAGTCTGCTGTGAGATCAGGTGATTAGAAAATGTAAAGTCACAATCGGTTTTACCCGTAATAATAAATGTTCAGAATGAGGAGAGAATCGTTCATTTTAGGCCCTTTGCTTTTTGTTTACCACTGTCAATGGGTTGAATAAAAGGTAAATGGAGGTAATGGAATCTATATCTGCATATCAACTAACTTTGAAGTTTTAATGGTGCTCGGTTGTCTCATTCCAAACCCATTAATATTCTGTTTAATAGAGCTAAATTCTGCTAAGTGTTTTTAACACTGGGAGACAGTCTCTGGGCTGTCTCTGTTTGTGCTGCCAGCACATCCACAACATCAGGTCGACGGATAGTGAGGCCATAAATGACTGTGACAGCCAGTTTACACTCAGTTTAGACACTTCTGCTTTTACGTAAAGCTACATTACGTCTGCAGGCAGCATGATCCAAATGCACTCAGCTGCACAGTCCTGTTTAGTCAAGTCAGATGAATTATGATGTTATTTACTGTAAATACGATTGGCTCGTAAAATACAATAAATTCCTCAAGATTTATATAAAATAACAGCTTATGTACAAAGTGTTGCCTTAACACTTAATCATTATTTATATTTTGTTATATAACACATGTATACACCAGGGTTTCCGCTAGGATTTTTTCTCACCGGTCAAATGTCCGGACAGAATTTATTTTACCGGACAAGTTTGAAACTTACCGGTCATGTTTCAATAATAATAATAATAATTGTGTAGCAGAGTTTCTGTTAGCAGGTAATTACCGGACTAGGACCGGCTATGCTGATGTTTAAAACTCAGTTAATGGGAGTCATTTTTATATTGCTTCAGTTGTAGAAAGATAACTTCTCCTGGATTATGGACACAGTTACATGGTTAATGTTATATTTTGGCTCCAGCTACAATTTACCAGTAGCCCCAGTTTCTTTCAATAGCAGCAAACACTTTCTAAAATCAGCCTTCTGGTTACCGGGAATCTTGTCAATGAAAAGACACTGAGTGATCATTTCATGTCTGTTTTTGTTTCACTGGTTAGCCAAACTTCTCACTAACTAAGGGTTGAGTATTATAATCATATAGACTACCGCACGTCGTCTGTGTGTCATAAACACATACACAGAAACCACATGAAAAGCCTTCGACAAGTGAGATGTAGTGAGGGGATGTGTTGCTGTGTTGACATTACACATAATAAAAGTTGTATTCCAGTAGTGAGGAAAAGGCTCTGTCCTTGCCCGGGATTTTGTTTTAATTCCAGCCTGGGCCCAGTTCAGTGGTTTCTGGGCAGAGTAAGCTGGCACTGTGGGGACATCTGGACACAAGAGGGGATCGTCCGTACAGGCAAACTGCAGGGACACACGGTGCCAGAGAAAGAGGCCCCCAGATCTGACGCCAGTGTTATGTTAATTTGATTTGTTAATTCAGTGGCCCTGTTTGAGGGAAATCTGCCACCAACACCTGCCACCGTTTCCAAAGGCAAGGACGCAGATCCGCTGTGACACTGGCTTCATTAAATAAACAAACCAGGTCCCCCATAACAGCATTTGGTGGAAGGCACCATCAATTCTTATACATTTAGATCACAGTGATTGGAGTTGACACTGAGGAGCTACATCCCGGTGTTTCACAGGCGCACAGGGCGAAGCATGCAAGTATATGTCTCAGTGTGCTGAGACTATGACTATTTTGTGTCTATTCGCTTTTGTGTGAGCTGCAATGTTTGCGAATCAGAGCCGTGTGTGAACGCTCCAAGTGTATTTTCATTCTGTCTCCTAGCTTTTCCGCCAGAGAAGATGGCGACTGATGTATTTTTCAGGCATAGTTCCACAATCAAAGAGGCTCTTGTGGCCTTTCTGATGCGTCATGTACATTTTATAAAGTGTGAAGCGGAGGAGAGTCAGAGAGAGCAACTGCAGCTCTGGAAAGCCTAATGTCTGTTTGCCTTTAACTCTGACGGGCTGTCTTTGCTCCTGTCTATCTAACTTCCCCTCCACTTACTCCTTTCTGCGTGGATCAAGGCCGGTCAAGGAGCATCTTACCACAGGGCCCGATGTCAGACAGAATGTGTGGACGTGCGAGGATGTCAGAGCTCAACCGGCTCTCAGGAAAAGGATGAAGCGAAATGTGGGGAGATATCACCACACAGACCTGGCTACGACCAGTCAAAGCCAATGCTAGATTTGCATAACCGAAGCATGTCATACTGCATGTGAAATTATGCGTTTCAGTGTCGAAATGTGCATATTTCATCTCGGTAACGTTCATGGACAGGAAATCCAGGCCCTCACATATTTTCCTCAGCTGCAGTTCTGGCAGGTCCTCGGCCTACTGTGTGCTTTTCTAATGATTCAATTGGCTCAATGAGCATATGCTCTCCTCTGCATCATAAACGTCAATTAGATGTGTTGTAATGTGATTTGAGAATGTGTGTGTGTGCAAGTGTGTGTGTGCAAGAGTGAGAGAGAGAGGTTATATAAACAACAAATGTCATCTGCGGCAGACTTTAGACTGTTGAGCAGGTTTGTCAATGCAATCTTTTTTCATGAAAGGATCTACATTAACATTACCTGGCTGGTTCATGACATTGGCACCGAATACCAACAGCCAATCGCTTGACAACGCACAAGATGCTTTTTCATCTTTGCTGTAGTTGTAAAATGATAAATGTTATAGGCTGTAGCTTTAAATGAGAAAGAGCTTTTATCAAATCAAATCAAATCAAGTTTTATTTATATAGCACATTTATAAACGATTTTTGGTCGAGCCAAAGTGCTGTACATATAATAAAAATAGCCTACAGTAGAGACACTTTACAGCAAATACAACAGCACAGTTTGTTCAGAATATCAGTATGAGTAAAACGACACCCTCTATCCTTAGACCCTCACATCGTACAAGGAAAAACTTCCGGAGAAAACCCATAGTTTAAAGGGAAAAATGGGAGAAACCTTACGGAGAGCAACAGAGGAGGGATCCCTCTCCCAGGATGGACAGACGTGCAATAGATGCCGTGTGTAAATCGAAGAGATAATACATTTTACAGCATAGGTAGGTAGACTGACATTTTAGGATATTAATGATATAAGGTTGTAATGTTGGGAACTTGTGCGTTCACACAGTTTTATACAGGAATATATCTGTACTGTATGCATTGGTACTTTTAGAAAGCGAATGCACATTTCCGGGAAATTCATGTGTTTGAATTGATTGGAATCACCATATGGTTTCTATATTATTGCTTTTCACTTTTATATTAGACACATTTTCTGCTTTCCTGATAAAAGAGGACCTTGGGATTTTTAAACGCATCAGAAATCACAACTGTTGCATGTGCCAATAGCCTGCTCCTTTTAAACCAAAATCTGGCTATTTTTCAGTAAAGATCATTAACAAAATGTAACTACTTCCCACCATTTTGAGGCTGTCACAGCTGTGTCTGGCACTGCCACCTTCAGAGATGCTTTACCTTCCAGCTTACGGAGTTAAACTGAAAGTCAACAGTTCAGCGCTGCACCACCTCACCCTCTCAGCTGCCACGTCTCCCCGCCTGCCAGGGATGTTTACTGCTAAATATTGATAGACATCTGGAGTGCCATTCATCCACCATCAAACTTCGCTGTGCCAGTGAAGTAGGCCCAGCCCTCTTCTCGGTGTGTCACACACACACATATGCAGACACACACATGCACACAAAGGCACCTGGGGTAAGATGTTTGGCATCATCAGAAACCAGAGGCCTTGGCCACCAAATCAATCCCCTGGAATTTACAAAGATTGGCTGCTTTCTCAAAGGCACAATGTTTGGCAAAAACTGTATTGTGATTGGACAAATATGCCTTTGCTTGATATCCCAAAGTCTTCACAAGCGCAGGTGGTGATGACATGTTGTAGCTCCCTGCCTAATTGAACTGAGTCTGAGCTTCCCAAATATTGTTTTGAGAACAAGCAGTTGATTGTGGACACATTTCTTTTGTCTCTCTGCTCATGCCAACAAAACAAAACAATGTTTCAGTCCCGTGCCATTGAAGCTGCATTGTTTGTGTGTATCATCTCGAGCAACAGTAGAGAAACTGACCTGATGTTTGAAGGAAGGGCAAATTTGGCATAAACTGTCGAAAAGCACCTGCGGGATTGACAGAGTTACAGCCGTCCTGTTTTCACCACAAGCCTTTCACGTTCGAGAGATACTTGCACAGGGTCAGATTGGAAACATGTGTTGTGTGAGCACCATGGAGAGACTGATCCTCCATCTTATTAGTGGAGAACTCAGAGTACACTACACTGGGGTTTACTAGACACACAAAAGAAGGAGATACAGGAGGAAAAAAAACAAGGCTCTTTTGTCTTTTCTTAATTATTCATGCCCGGGAGGGATGCTCTCTCTCCTTTGTTTTTGTCAGCTGACACATGTACAGGTACGATGGTGCAGGCAGTGTGTGTGTGTGTGTGTGTTCATATATTTGTGTTTGTCTCTGTGTGTGCTCTTGTAATTGCAAAGAAATGCCAATTTAATGCATGCATTCTCTTTGTCTGTGTGTGTTTGACTGTGTGCAGACACAATGTGTCCGTCAGTGTCTGTGCACACGGGCGAATCAGAGCCAGTTCAGCCACGCTGGAAGCAGCAGCTTTTCTCCTCAGTGCAAATCAAAGTGAGGAAGGACACGCAACAATGAGCCCAGCAGTTTGAGCTGATAGGCTCTTTAAATCCACCACAGACAACAGCAGCTCGGCGACGACCCTGCCCCGCGCTCTAATCGCTTCAAATGAAGTCATGAAGGAAACACAGCACAGCCAGCCTGAGCTCTCCTGTTCCGCAAGGTGCAGCGGCACTTGTTTGTGCAGAATGTCTGGCAATTAAAAATAATTGGGAAGCAGGTTTGCCCACGAATCTTCCAAGAGTGCCAGTTATGATCTAATGAAGCTTCATTAGGCATGCTGAAAGCTGAGAGCGCCGTATGACAACGGCAATTAGACAGGATCATAGGCAAAAAATAATCATTAAAAAATATCTCGGCCAAGATTAGCTTTTCACTTAATGACCAATTCATTAGCTAATTGATTTCTTATTAGTTACAGGCAGAGACGACTGTTTGGGGTACTGGTGCCGGTAATTAACAGCATTTACGCCATTAGTCAATCGCCTAATTTTCCAGGAAAACAACTTTGGAGGGGAGCATAGCTGGAGGCTTAGGGCCATTCGCTTCTTGCTCCTTCGCTGTGTTATCTCTTTAATATCGAGAGGGGTATCGTCTTCAGCTTAGGGGTTGTTAACATGCACTAATACCTACTGATTACCCATTCATGTCATGTGACCACGTGATTGGTGCTCGAATCCATCTGATGGATGGATGAGGTTAGGAGGAAAGCAAGGCAGGAGAGAGGTGATGCAATTAAGAGAAAAATATCAGGAATTTCAGTGCAAATGTTTTACTCTATATGTAATATGACTTTTCTTCAGTGCCACATCTGTGCTGCCTGCACCTATAGATTAGGTGTGTCAAATGAATTGAGTGGGAATTAGATTAATTATTGCTCTCAGCCTGTGAGGCTTCTTCTGAGGGTCTTCCTCCCATCACACCTGAGTTAAAGCAGACAGGGATGGATGGATGAGGACTGACAGCTGCTCCCTGCCTACAGCAGCTCACTGAGCTAATAACTGGCAGCTTATAATGACTGTAGAGAGGGCATATACCACTGCCCAGCTCACTAACATATGAAACAACACATATGAATCATACATGTAAAGTGGTGCTGAATACAAATCACTTTTACAACCTTATCTATTACTAATGATGACCTCTCAGTGGTTTTCTCGTTACTGATTGGTCAGGCAACAAAATGATGATATCATGACTTGTTTAACTGACTCAATAAGATAAGATCTTTAATTTGTCATTGTACAAGTACAACAAAATTACAATGTGAACTCAAGGTGCCAACGCGCAACAACAAGACAATATAAAAACAAGAAATGGTTATTAAGAAATGCTCTCTTATTAACAAACATGTGATGTTTGGACTGCTTCTGCAAAAAAAGAAAGAAGACAATTGTCTATTCCTGTCCATCCCAGACTTCTTGTCCACCTGCTTCTTCCTTTGGTTGGCTCACATTCTTCCAGTGCTAACATTTGCATGTCCTAACTATGCAGTAGTGGTAGCAGCAGATGCCCAACATGTCAAAGTCACTGCTTGATAAATCAAAAAATATTGCCTGCCACCGTACAGGTTAGAGTGGCAGTCTAAATGTTATATCTAAAATTGTCAAACTAGATTAAAAGTCTACAGAAAGTTGACTCCAGTTTGACTGTAGTCACTGCGGCTCCGGCCTCTGTCTCTTTAGAGGGGAGAGAAATTCAAAGGGGTGAGATGATAGACATGTGTGATAGGGGAGAGGCAGTGATTTGGCCCATCAAAGCCTGCCTTCAGCCAACAGACACAGCCTGCGGCACATGATGGATCAGTCTCACTCACATGCGGGTGAGTTGGTGTGTCACCACTTAAAGTATGTGTGCATTCTTAAACGGGCCAATGAGCTTCATGTAGGGGTCAAACAGGTATTATGGGGACTGTTTGGCTTTCCTCCACGTCCCAGATACTCCTGTCTGATCACACAGCAACCTCCCAACACATGATAACAAACCTCTTCCTCATGCATCACCATCCTCATCCTAATCTCTGGCATATGTTCTCAGTTCACCCTTTCTCCCTCTGCGCTCCCTGGGTAGACTCCTTGTTTCCTTCACCTTTTTCTTACCCCTCTATCCCCCTTTTCAAATGCACTCTCTCCCCTTCTGTCTGTGTGGGGTCTTCGGTTCTGTTAATTAAATCTAATGAAGTCATCTATCAAGGAGTCCTCTTTTCTCAACACCACAACATAAATCACTCTGTGTTAAAAAAAAAATGCAATCCCTCTGTCTCCCTCTCCCTTGCTCTCGTGAACAGAAGACCGTCTCTCTCTCCTTTTCTCTCCAGACAGACCCGGCTTTAATTGTGTGATTGAGAAAGTGTAGCATCGCTCCATGAAAGACAGTTTGCCTCAAATGGCTGCTCTCCGGCTGACACCAGAGGGACCCCTTATAGCCCGCTGTGGTGAGACACACACACACACACACACACACACACACACACACACACACA